>JAHWFP010260968.1:0-14866 GCA_023313725.1 Lithobius niger
CCCCCCCCCTCCTTTCTAGTTTTGCCTGTGACGTTTCACACGGAGAAAGGAACGTAGAGAACACAGAGAACATTTTCGCTGGTTGGCTTGTTTTCCTTTTTCTTTTATATTTAGATATTATTGCCCACGATGAAAATCTTCCGCGACGATAAGAGAGATAACCCAGGATCTTTGACATACCACAATCGACGTGAGCACAAGGCACCAGAGGGCCTTTTTCCCACAAAACACATGTTGCTATTATTGTATAAACTAGGGCAGTCCCCCAGTATATAGACGGTTTTATAGATCATTGTTGTGATTTCACATTTGCATTAAAATATTGTGATAGTCTCGATGATTCTTCCGTTTGTTTGAAAGACCACAAACAAACAAACGAAAGAATTATGAAGATTCCCACTGCAACTTCAATATAATTAGGAGTGGGAATCTCGGTAATCTGGTGACACTCGCACAAACAAACAAACAAATCTTACGATCTTAGTTGTATATATTGTCCGCGGCCTATCTTGAGTTCTCCGCAGAACGAACACAGATAATCGATTGTACGTTTTTAGTAGCAGTGTGCCTTGTTGATATCCAAGATGGTTGCCAAAACAATGGCGGCCGTTGATTAAAGCCGCCCCTTTCAGGAACACGTAGCCGCTCATAAAATACTCGCAGAAATTCAAGATGCACCGCGCACACAATAGATCTTGAGCATGTCACAGAACTTCCACCTCATCCTCCATTGTACCTGTCATCTTTTAACCAATCAATCCCTTCCTCCTAATTCGAAGAATAGGGAGAAAAAGAAGCCAGAAACACACTAAAAGTTCAGTTGTTTCGATTTGCTCATATGTGGTTCTTGCTTCCAGGCAAATGCAGTCAAAATCACGTTATTTATTCCATCGTACGTACATACTCTACTCATAATGCTACGGGTATAGTTTCAGGACACAAGTGTACACATTGAGTGGAAAGGATTGAGTTATTTGTCGTTCACTTAATATAACTACAGTTTGTTCCGATAGCATTGTGCAGTTTCTTTAAACCTCTCCCAACATTGCCATCTATCCCGTAAAGATATTGTTCAGCAGGATGATACAAGCATCGTCTTGGGACATCAGCATACTAGAACCCCCAAAATACACAGAACTTTACAGCAGAACTTTGCACAGAACTTTACAGCAGTGGTGCCCATTCCCCGCCAGTCCAGTGAGGGGTTCCCCCCCCCCCCACCAATTTAAAAATGGTATACTCCAATATTTTCGACTTGGACTAGGGGTTGGGATGTCATAGCCTCCCCCCCCCTCCCCAACACACACACGCACTTCTGGCCATGTTATTTTCATACGCTTTATTTCTATCCCGTCATATTACCTTTTCGTTTGCAATCAGTATTCAACCATGCGCAAACTTATAAACAAATCACAATTTTTTGGTGTATTTTTCTGGAGTGATGTGTTATGTTGTGTTGAGATGACGGGTGACGTGTTGTTGTTACATGTATCGATATTTCCCCCCCCCCCCCCATCCCAAATGCAGTCTGGGCCACTGCTTTACACTTGATGGCGTTGTTTTTTTTCCCATTTAAAATGCTTGTTTCTTTGAAAGCCCTTTTATGGGTGACTAAGACTAGACTTTCGGAATGGATGTTACGTGCTGCACAACAGATATTTATTACAAAGGAGTTCTGCAAGGTTTTGGCATTAGTTTTTTGTTACCCTCTATGACGTTAACTTTACAGGGTAATACCACATCAAAATATATGTAGCACAATAGACTTTTTAACGTAGTACTCGTTTTCATTTTAACCCTTTCACGCCCACAGTAGTCAAGTGGCAATGACGACAAGATAGAGCAAAAACTAAGTCCACACTCCCACTGCGAGCTTTGTGAGGTGTCCTATGGGACCCCGAGCAAAGCGAGCAGCAACAGCCCAGGGATTAGCGTGTTTGTCTGCAAACCAAGCGAATGCCGGTTAAAATCCCGGAACTGACCCCAAAAAAGTAAACGTAGTGATTTTGGCATGAAATGGTTATTAGTCTAAGAATGAGCTTTTACACTTCATGACTATTTTAAAACTTAAACTGCTTGTGCTTTAAGGTACTTTGCTAGATGAGTCCTAAGACAATAATGCTTGCAATAATGGGTTTGAATAACATCTCTGTAATGTGTGGTGCAGTGGCAACCCGGACCACTGCACTGTGACTGAGGTTGGCGCTAATGACCAAGTTGTCGACGCGCCATTAAGCCTCAATCCTCCCCCCCCCCCTTACACATAAAAATGCAATGTTACAAATACTTATCAATGTTTATGTTGAAAAACTAACTTCCATCTTTTAACGTTAATGTTAGCTGTTGGGGGGCGGGGGGCTTGTAGGGGCGTCTTAAGGGGGTTCCACTTCTTGTTTAATTTCTTACTGCCCTCGCTAACCTTTCAGGTTTTTTTTTAAAGATCAGTCATGGAATTCGAAACAACCGGCTTTATTTATAATACGTGGGACGTGGGTGTCTCATTGGTCGGATAGTGAAATTTTACTGCATTCTTCCTAACGATTCCTGCGTTCAACCACCCTTCACTTGGTTCATGCTCAGGACGCTAACCACTAGGCTGTACTTGCTCGTCACACAAAGCTTGTGGTGTGCGTTGAAATTTAGTTTTTCTCTGTTTAGTGGCCGGTCACTTCTGTAGTCAGTTGGCAGGAAAGGGTTAATTGAAAAGCTTTTTTTTTTTTATACTTACTAAACTTTCAAGGTTTTGACAACGTACAATTTGGCTGTTTTAGAAAATGTGGGGCGTGACCTCTATATGCTTCCAGACAGACATCTGAAACTTTATTATTGTGTGTCACTAATGTGCCATGTTTGCAGATATCGCACTGGTTACACTTAATGCCAGGGTCCTCGAAAAGCCGAAAAACACCAGCCAGGTTTAAAACAAAACATGAGCGATGTTTTGGAAGCGGGACGACTAATGCCCAAATTTAGTACATTCTGTCTTTCGATTACTTCTCAGGCCATCAAGAAGACCTTGCAAAAATTTTAGAATATTGGTACGGTCAGTAGCAACGCAACGAAGCAACTGCGAAGCAAAAACTGTTGCCTGTATTGAACAACGCACCATTAAAAGAGATGGGAGTTACAGCATATTTCAACAAATTAAAAAACCATATTGAAGTAATTCTGCGTTTCCTTTCGCTGTATTAATTTTACAGGAATATTCACCAATAAGTAGTTAAGAAACTCACCTGTAACATCTTAAAAAAAAGTTGTTTTATCGTGATATTTCAAGGCCTTGTAACAAAAGTGAAAAAATCCGTATTCTGAGAGTATTCTGAGCGCCACCGACCCAGAGAAGTACTGATGTTTAAACGTAAAGACTGGAACGATCGTTCAGCCTATCAAGCAGAAAACCAAAACATTTCCACGTAAAAGTAAGGCAAAGCAAACAAAATTTTATTTTGTCGCGTCGGTATTTTTCTCGGTATTTTTCTATAGTTTTTCTTTACCGAGTGAGCAAGGCAAATGACATCCCGTTTTAGTCTTCTATACAGCTAAAGCTGCGAAAACTATAGCAACGAATTTGTCCGTCCGTCGTCTTTTTCAGTGGTAGCCAAGAGGACTTTAAAAAATGCGGGAAATTAAAGCATTTTTGCTTCCTTATAGCAACGTAACTCAATGAAATAATAATATTTGGTCGTAGGATTTCGTTAACGACACACATTAGCATCACGAGTTGCATGAAGGAATAGGCTACTCTCGAACTCAATTCTCCGTTAGCTTCTACTTACGAAATTGAAACGTCAGGTAAAAATAGGTCTGAAAGGTGACAAATTATGCCTGAAATCAGCAATTGTGGACCTAAAAGACATTTTTCATCGGCAATTGTGATCATTACTGCTTTTAGATTAAATAATAAGAGATCGATGTAGGGTGTGATAGAGGTGTGCGCCTCATCTCACTTTCATTTCAACGTGGGTGCCTGCTACTTCCGGTTTGCTTCATACAATCGCAGCACGAATGATTTTTATTTGCACGTATCAGGTAAAAATATACACAGCGTAATTTTTACTGTATGATTTGGGCTGAAGTAATAACGGTCCCTCCTTCAACAACAGGCCGTCTGGGGACGCGATTCAGAACGTGTTATTTAATATAAGCTAGAATTACCTTTTAGACCCCTCCATTTATGATATTCCTGGTATGTGGTTGTATTAAGTCTCTTCGGTTTCAAACTATGTCGGATAAAAGTTAGCATAAACCAACGAAAAATATTACGAATCCACTTCGACGTCACCTGTTTGTCAGTTATATCTTTATGTTTCTCCAGCTGCATAGGGAACGTATCAGGTATTTTCGTGATAGTTTATGTGGGCTTAACGCATGTTTATTTATGTAAAACTATTTTTGATCCATACGTTTGCTGAATTCTTTAGCTTTAAGACGGATGTTAGATGGCGCTGCGATAGGTTGGAACGATTCGAAGTTGGTGAACCACCCTCTTTAAGTAAAAAGTGGTAATAACAAAAATACAAGAGAAAACTTTCTGAACTGAAAGAATGACCACCGACCAAAGCTGCAATTACAGAGAAAAAAAATTACATGCGGAAATGACTCGTCGATATTTTGCCGATGTGATTGCTGCTCACTTATCATTCTTGGTAGTCCAAAAAAAAAAAAAGGGTCATTTGTGTAACTTTTTAATGAGATTGTTTCGTTCTAAAAAATTAATTTTGTTATGGGGTGTTACAAAGTACTTTTTTCTGTTTTAAAGTTGTCTCAAAGAAACTGAAGCACTTGGATCGGACCAGGTATGAAGCATGCTCTTCACACCATACGCTTACTTTTTAACCATTTAACTATTTGTTTTTTACATTCCAGTTAACTTATTCGATCATGGGATTCGATCCAGCGTTCATCTGACTCGCAGCCGACCACTCTAACCACTCACCTGTGCTTGCTCTATTTGTTTTTGAGTGCGTGTTATGCATTCTGATATCTGGCATGCTGTCATGTCGTCTGTTGATATGAAATAGTTGTAACTTCTCTTTTCAGTGTCATACACACGTTTTATGTTCAGTGAAGTTTTTATTTATTTATTTGTTTACTATGCACGGCTGGTGCTAGATGCACCATTTCCAATATTCTGGATGTTTCACCGAATTCAGCTTCGTCACTCCCATTTTCGCGCACACTGGCTAAGAAACGCTTTCATGGAATTAAGTTTCTTCAATCCAATTTTTGCGCACATTGGCAGACAAACGTTGATTTTCGTTCGCTCCGCTCACTCAATCAGCGCATCCCATGACTCAAATCACAGGATGCACCGTATTAAAAATTGGCATGCTCACGCATCGTTCCCAGGCACAACACAGCCCGGACCCGTTTTCCCGTTTGCCCGGAGCTCAGCTCTGAAAGCCTTCATCTGCGAATTAAATAAGCCATAGCATCGTTTCCAGCTGCCAATTTCAAAGGGTTCAAAGGGTTTTAGCGAGCGTTAACCGCACCCGGTCATCTGCCCGACGAAGCACTAAGGCCCTATGTCTGCAGCACCCGGAGTGGATTCCCAGGAGGTCACCCATCCAATTTCATTTTATCCATCAACAATCAACGGTTTAGACGATAGTTTTCAATCCTTAGCACGTGCACCAAGAATAATTGTTAGGCACCATTGCAAAGACATTACACGTGCACGAAAACCATGAGAAGCGATTAAAGTGATTGTCCAGCCTTTTACCTTTTTTTGTTATTGGCTCTTTTCTTATCGGTTCAGCCGGGATCCAGAATTATTATGTAGACTGCAATAAGTTTGTTCTACAACGATTCATCACTTTTTTTTTTCTTTAAAGTTATATTTTCTATTTTATACATTTATTTGTTCTTTATTGTAAATTACTAAATTGTAAATACTTTTAATTTGAAGTGCGTTTTTTTAGTATTATTTTATCTTGGATGTAAAGAATTGGACTGGTGATAGACGTCATCATAAAGAAAGCCCACAAAAGAGAAAGAGCCCGGCAAGCTTCAGCCAATTAAAGTTGTGATATCAAAATAAAAATGGCCGCCACGAAGTTGGTTTAAACTTGTGGGTTCTTTCACCCTTGTGGGTATTTCTTTATGATATCACTTTTTAATTTTTTTTTTTTTGGTATCTTATTTTTGCCACTGCACAGTCAGTGGTTTAATCGCGCGTCTTTGATAAAACTATAGCTTTGTTTGTTTTGTTTTGTTTCAAGGAATATGCCTTTGTTGTTTTGAAGTGAGTCCGTTGTGTACATGTCCGACTTACTATGTCCTAAGTACATGTTATCTAGTGGTTTAGGAAAATCTAAACTTGGCCGTGAATTTTTATGAATTTCTTAAGAACTTACGGTGTGTTTTTTTTGTTTTGTGTGAGTGTGTGTGTGTGTGTGTGTGTGTGTGTGCGCAGAGTTGCCTGTTTCGATTTTTTTGTTCGTTTTGTGCAATCCTGCTCCGGATAATGAAAGGTATTTTTCAAATGAAAGGTACTTTTTGTCCTATACCGATTCCACGAAAGTCTAAAGTTCGCCACGCATATTTTATCCATTTCTTGAGAATGCAAATAGGTTACAGTGGATATACAACAAACTGCGTTGGCACGTCAGCTGTACATGATGCAGTATTATTGTCGATTTGACGTAATAAGTCCTGTTCTTAAGGTGGCCGCACAACACAGTCGACTAAACGTGGTTGCAAGACGAAACGTCGCGAGACGTCGCATCAGGTGGAGAGACCCCGTCACACAAAACTAGAAGGAGCTTCGCCGTTTGTTGTCGTGAGACGGCTAAAGACGTCTCGCGACAACGTCGTATCCGGTGTGTGGCGCTCAGCTCATTCCTATGGTTTTGGAGACGTCTGCAGCATGATGAGACAGGTTTCGACAAAATGTCCTGTCGTGCGACGTTTTGTCGACTTTGGTGTGCGGCCACCCTTAATGAAGAAGCATTTTTGCTTGTTTTTGCGTTTTAGGGACCATGAACCCATGCTGGGTTATCTGCCCCACGAGGATGAGAGGGACAATCTAGGTATTGCCCACGACAAAATGTCCCACGACGATAAGACGGAAAACACAGGATCTTTGACGTACCACAATCGACATGAGCACAAGCTACCACAGGGGCCCTTCTCGTCCCGAAAGTGTCAGGGGATAGCCGAGACCACAGCCAGTGTCCACTAATGTAGCAATGACGAATTGATTCCGCCATTTAAATACACTGCAGTTTGGGAGCAATTTGAAAACTCACTACGAAATTAACGAGCTTTCATAACAACACTATAAACGAAGAAACAAAAGTGGCGCAAACCAAAACCCACAAAAAATCTCTGAATAAAAGGCCGACTAAATCGAAGAGCAAACATGCAAAACAAGTTAATCACATTTCTGAAAAAAACTGAGTTATAGTGTCTGCGGCCTATCTTAAGTTCTCCGCAGAACGAACACAGATAATCGATTGTACGTTTTCAGTAGCAGAGTGCATTGTTGATATCCAAGATGGTTACAAAAGCAATGGCGGCCATCGATTAAAGCTACCCCATCCAGGAAGACGTAGCCGCTCACAAAATACTTGCAGGACTCAAAATACGCCACGCATACAATAGATGGCTGGCTTTCTCTACATAGTAAGATGGAAACCACACACGTTTCTATCTATGCGAATAACTGAAAACTTGCCTTTTGCGGGGTAAATAACATTCTTGATTCGAGCTAATCCTACGACTTGGAAATAAATGAATGACTTAGCCAAAAAACACGCCAAAATCGTAAATTATTTTATTACATCTGGATTGTGCAAGTGATTCTAAGCAATTTTCTCTTGGACACCACCCGTCTAACTTGGTTACTATAGATTTTACCATAGTCGTATGGATTTAGGGGGGAAAAAATGAATGGCCCTGTTGGCATTAGCCCCAAAAAAACGCAAAAACCTAAAAAAAAAATTGTATTGCATTTCTGCTTCTGCAATGTGCTAGTAATTCTAAGCAACTTCCATGTGACACCACACGTCTAGCTCTTAATTCAGATTTTTGTATGTTATAGTATAAGCTCTATTGGATTTTGCAGGAAGAAAAAAGCCAAACTAAAGTTTTCAAATTAAGACAATTAATTTTTCACACCGATTCAGAGCCTGCATTTTACAAAAGTTAAGAATTGTTTGTTTTGTTTTGTAATCTCTTGTCCTAGAGGGTTAAAGGGTTTAACGAGCGTTAACCACTCCTGGTCATCTGCCCGAAGCCCTAAGGCCCTCAACCCCCCCCCCCCCCCCTAAGGCCCTATGTCTGCAACAGCCAGATTCCCAGGCGGTCACCCACCCAAGTATCAATCCAGCCCAATGCTGCTTGTCCTAGAGGTACATTTCTGAACAATGTACCCGTGCGTCACCGTGCTCAACAGAGACGTTCAGCACGGTGACGCACGTTCAGCACGTCCTACTTGGGGCTCCCGATTATGGAGTAATGTTTGGTGATTATGTAGCAATTTCGGCCTAGTGAGAGTTAAGGTCTGTACTGTGAGTGTTTAATTGTCAAGTGAGAAGTATTTTGAGGTCAGTAGCTGAACTAGTTAAAAAGTTAAGACTATTTGAGTTTCGTCTGTCTCTGTGGAAATTCTCCCTGCTGGTGGCTGCCATCTTTGTTGTTTTTGGTCAATGTTTGTTTTGCTTGGGTAAAAATTTGATTTTTTTGCAAAAAGGTAAATTTTTGGATTTTGGATAAATTTTGTTTTGCATGTTTATTCTTCAATATTAACCTACGGTAGGCAAGATGTTTGGTAGATGGCTCCATCTGTGGACACTAAACGATGAATTTGTAAAACGGACAGTGTTCCCATCGTTGATTTAATATTTTCTGTGCCTTTTTGAAAAGTACTGCCGAGACGGACTTCTTTTCACGGGGCTTTTAAAAGACAACGAAGATGGAAGCGATGCGACATTTTACTCCGTTCCTAAGACGTAAAAATAGCTCCATTTTAAGATAGTTAACTTGATGCATTTTAAGCTCTTTTGTTGTGTTTTGTGCTCCATACGGCTCTGCGGCACGTCACATTTCATCCAAACTTAAAGCAACATATTGCCTGCCTTATAACCTTCCGCCTGCTTTTTAACACCTACGCACGGATCGCATCCGCGTTATTATCATAGTCAGGGTAAACTTAGACAGTAGCTTCGTTCCTCGCAGCGAAATACGAAGCTACTATCTCAGTTGGCTTTGCGCCTAATAGACAGGCCAGCGTGAACGTATTAATTGTGTCGTCACAAACCGGATTGATTCTCGTATTTTAACATCACAATTTATAATTTTCTAGGTTAGTGTCTTATAATTTTGCTTCGGCGATCTATTGGAATAATTAATTTTAATTTTTACTGCATTACGCTTTTAGATTTTTGATCTTGCGGTAATTATTAACAAATTAGTACATGCACACACAGAGATGAAACGTCATGGTTATTGTATGCGCGCAATGCATCATATAGTTACGGCTCGTTCGTAAATAAAGTTCCATTATATTCAACAGAAAATCTCCTAGACGCCACATTTAAAAAAGGATTTTTAGCTAGGGAAAGACTATTGGTAAGGAAATAGACCTTTGGGGCCATGCTTGATGTGGAGGATCGAGAAAAATGGCGCTGGGAGGTACATCCCTTTAAAACAAACTTAAGACAATATCTATAGCTGCAATGCGTTACGGAGTGCCAAAGATGTCAAAAAGGCTTCCTTGTGACTGGTTGACTTGCTGGTTTTTTGTGCCTATGTCTTCAGTTCAGATTTCAGCCAGCAGGGCGGGTTGGGCGTCACTCGCGTAAGTCGAATATGACGTGGTTTTGACGCAATCGTAGCCATGTTTTGTGCACAACATACCAACGATTATGTCAAAATCACGTCATTCTCGACTTAGGCGAGTGGCGCCCAACTCGCCCCGGTCAGCTCAACGCTTAAAACTACGAAAGGACAGAAGAAACTTTTATGCGATGCGCTATACGTTACAGAGTGCCAGCGACGTCGAATCGCTCCAGTTGCTGATTTGTGTTGGTGGATAAATCAGGACACCTTTGACGCAGTATCTCGCTTCGTGTTGTCTCCGGTTTCGGCCAGTCGGCTGTTGTTCCACACTGCGCGCAAGTAGTAATGCGGGAAACCCAGGATTGCCGTGGGATTTGGTAATTGAAACATGATTACCAATTCCATGCTACTCGCCAGTATTTGCACGTAAACAAAATATGCCTTAAATAAAACGTGAGAGCTTTTTGTGTATTGTATATTTCGTAACGTAACACAAATAGGACAAACCATTTTTTTTTTCGTTAATCGATCAACGAAAGGGATTTTAATTTATTCAAAGAAAGTAGGGAAAAACAGAAAGACGTTATTTCAAAGCAGAATGTACAGTCTCGGAAAGAATTTGTTTGTTTGACAGATCATCTGAGAAATTTGTTCCATTGCGCAGTCCAGCCGGTGATCTGAAAAATAAATAAATAAACACATAAACAAACAAACATTCGGTACTTATTAAGGATTTAAAAAGTGTAAAGATTTTTGACGTCAGAAATACAGTGTGATTTAAAAATAATGAATAAACAAAATAGGCTTCGAAGAAGTGACGCACAACCCTTCATTTTACGGTTTATTAACTTTAAAATATTTTTTTATATTTTTTATTCCAAACCTTAACTCGATCTTACAAATAATGGAAACGCGAAAAGGTACGTATTATAATTATTTTGGAATTTTTTCCATCAGGCTGTCAGACACTCGCAGCTAGTAAGCACTGCTGAAAACTGCATTCGCTCATTTAAATTTTGCACTATTATATAATATAACTCATCGTGTAATTAAGAATTATGAACTCTCTAAAGGACGTTATTTAAGAAAACAAATTATTACGGTTGAGATATCCTCTAATGTGTATCCCCAATGTTGCTTTTGAATAGCGCTACCTATTACCTTTCTGTTGTTTTCAGTGAGAGCTCGTGTTTCTCGGCAACTTGCGCATGCGCGCGCAATGGCATGAACCGGCAGGCAGTAATAGTTCGCGCTATTCAAAGTCATTATTAACATTAGAAGATACTGTAACCGTAATAATATTTTTTCTTGAATAACACCTTTTAGCCAGTTCATCATTATTAATTACAAGGTGAATTACATAACGATGCAAAATTTGTATTTGTGTATGTAGTTTTAAGCAGTGCTTACTAACTGCGAGCGTCTGACAGCGTGACGAAAAAAATTCCAAAATAATAATAATATGTACCTTTTCGCGTTTCCAGTAGTTGTACGATCGAGTTAAGGTTTGGAATAAAAATTAAAAAAAATATTTTGAAGTAATTAAACCGTAAAATTCATGGTCTTGCGCCACTTCTTCGAAGCTTATTTTAGTACGTAAATCAGTTGGATGTCACCTAGCGTGACCCTTCAAAGATGGCGGCTCGCGAATATCCGAATCCCTCTATTCTGTTTTGACCTTTTTTTTTTAAATTTTCGCCGTAAAAAAAACTAATGTCACGTTTAAAGCCTCAAGCCCTAAAGTAAACAGACAAACCGAATCTGAAATTAAGCGATGTGTCCCGATGCGTCACAGACGGCAGAATCACTTCCTTCCATCCTTTTTGTGTAGTGTGTTCGATTTCACTGTTGTTCAGGGCTTTACGGTTTAACGGGGAAAATTGACGCAGTTGCCGACGTTTCGGGCAGATCCCTCAAGCTTAACGTTGTTTAAAATATTTTTAATTCCTCACAGACGTGAGTGGAATCGAGTTACGGAATTTTAACCGACTAATGACGTTTTCTGCTGCTATTCACGTTTCCCTCAAATCATGACTGCGACGTAGGGCACGTTTACGCAATGACTTGCCTTTAGCATTCTCGCAGCTAAAAGCTAGAAATCATCTGAAGTTCCAACATGGAGGCGATTTTAGTTGCGCCGGCTCGCTGCGAAAACAGTTAATAATGCGAGTTCAGAGGCGACTGGTAAAATTGTTTCGTCAGGAGGAAATATTGATCTTATTATCACGGATTACAAGACTGCAAGGCTTTATTCAAACGATGTCGAATTTTGGCTAATCAGTGTAGCGTTCTTACCATGGCAACACCTCCTTTGCCATCGCTATTAAATTCTAGCTGCGAGAATGCAAGGGCGAGATGTTTCGTAAACGCGTTAAACCGTATTCAGGTCACTAAGAGAAAAAAAGGAACGTACCTTTGAGTCAAATCCATGATGGCGAAGTAACCGCTTATTTGCCGTAGACGTAAGGAACGGCTCCGTACGTTCCGTAGGTGTTGTAACCGGAGTAGTAGGGGCTGTAACCGGCGTAGGCGGTGCTTACGTACGACTTAGCTGCGTAGGGAGTGTAGGAGTACGAATAGCTACCTGGGTAGAAATATTGTGCCGTGGCTACGGCGAAAAGAGCCACCAGGGCGAGGACGGCAAACTGGAAGAGAAACACAAGAAAAATATTTTTTTTTAGAATTGATATATGAAAATTTTTTTTTTAGAAATTGTTAGATGTTGTAACCAATAATATCAATATCATCATCGGTTAGATAGGGTGAGAGCAGTAAAAAGTTAAACTTTTATATTTCCACATTTGTAACTGTGGTGTCATGCTCGTCAGAGCATTAATGACAAAAATAGCAATATTGAATAAAAATTACTACTACCACTGACGACGGCATCGCACTTGCAAAAGTTTGATGTCGAAACATAAACGACATATTATTATTATTGTCACGGCTGTGCAGTTTATTACATACGTTTTCGTACCACACTTTGCTACCATTACGCCAATATTTTTAAAAATCACATCGACATAAAATTTTGCCTTGAAACCGACACAACCTACAGCAGTTGAAACGGATGTTAAACTCGAAACATTGCTTAAGTTTGCTTTACTTTCTTGCCCAAATATTATCGATTCGGTTACAAGCAAATAGATATTCTGTCGATTTTACATTCGTAACCTGCAACATTCGACCATCACCATACAAAGACACGGCACAGGAAAAATACCACTCAGTATCTTTTAAAGTGAATTTCACCCAAACTGTCTCATTTTGATCAATATTGCAAACTGTATACGTCCCACGTCTTAAATATTAAATACTCTTTTATTTGCACCAAATAAAATTAAGACTATATATGATAAACAGCGGCGCGGCATGTTAACAAATCAATTGATTGTGGAAGACTGCAGCTATGGCTTAGTTCGGTAACACTAGAGTGATATGAATATTACATGGATTATTGTCTACGCGGTTTATCTTGAGTCCTGCAAGTATTTTATGAGCGGCTACGTCTTCCTGGAAGGGGCGGCTTTAGTCGACCGCCGCCATTGTTTTTGTAACCATCTTGGATATAAACAAGGCACTCCAAAAACATACAATTGATTAACTGTGTTCGTTCTGTGGAGAACTCAAGATCGGCCGCGGACACTTAGTTTTTATGTGTTTTTGAAGCGGCGTGTTCCTGCTGCATGCGATATTCTGGTAACCACATTTTTATTCATTTTTCACGAGTGGTTTTAAGTTTTTTTTTTTAGTGCTTATTTTGCTATTTTTTTTATGGCGTTTGTTGACGATGTCCAAGTGCGCCGATAGTTTTGATTTTTTTTTTCATCAACGGCTAGTGTGAAATTTAGCGGCCAGGCTCCTAAATTTAATCTATATGACACAAGAGTTTAGGCTGCAGGCATCGGCACTGCGCGTCCGGTAGGAGGGAAATCATTGAGGGAAAGCTTTTCAAGACAGCATGCTTCACGAAGGGGTCAGCTTTTTGAGACCGCTTTGAGCATTATTTATTTCAGCTAGCATGAGCGTGAACATGACTGGTAGAATATGACAGAAGTGATCATTAGAAATGGGGGATCATTAGCCGGGGGGGCGGGGGGGGGGCGGGGGTGATTTGAGTAACTTGGATGAACATGAACATGGAAGAATATAAGAGAAGTGATCATTAGAAAGAGGGGATCATTGGCAGTAGGGAGGATTTGAGTCACAGGATGCGCTGACTGAGTGAGCGAAACGAACGAAAATCAGCGTTTGTTATTGTATGCGCGGTGTATCTTGAGTCCTGCAAGTATTTTGTGAGCGGCTACGTCTTCCTGGATGGGGTGGCTTTAATCGATGGCCGCCATTGTTTTTGTAACCATCTTGGATATCAACAAGGCACTCTGCTACTGAAAACGTACAATCGATTATATGTGTTCGTTCTGCAGAGAACTCAAGATAGGCCGCGGACACTATAGCCACTGAGCGCAACAATTTGAAGAAATTTAATTCTTTCGAACATTTTCATGAGCATGAGCTGCCATAACTAACAAATGTTGCAAACCGTGTCCCTCACGGGCTTTAGCTAGTTTTTTTTATAATGTTCTGTGCAGTCTCTATTTGTAATTAGCGATAATTTGTTGGGTTCATAACAAACAATTCGACTAAATCACCAGTGCGCCGATTTATGGAGTTCCGTAGCGTAATAAATTAATTAGTTTATTTATTATTCTTCTACAGTTCGAAACCCTCGCTACAACTGAAAAGGCATTTAAACTAGACCAGGATCATGACTAAAGGAACGCTTACCCGTAAAGTTAAGGGACCGACTCAAGGACTTCCATTTATAATCAGGTTGCCACTTTCTTTGTGAAATGTCTAATGATCAGATCACGAAGATCTTGCCAAGGTAATCAGCATTTTCTCACAAGCTATTGTGTCGGCTTGAACTTAACGATATTTTTTTTTACACAGTACCGAGCAGCTAATTAGAACCGAAGGGGAAGTGAGTGGGTGGAAGGGGGGGGGGGCGGGGAAGGAAAGGGGGGGCCCCGGCCCGTATTATAAAAAGTTGCTAAGAACAATGACTTCACGGCGGCGTTGT
>JAHWFP010260973.1:0-14175 GCA_023313725.1 Lithobius niger
GCTGTTGTTAGATTATTAGCATTTGTGCCGACGGTACGATTATTATTGTCGTACCACTGTGTCTCCGTAAGATCTTACAATAGACGATATTACGAGAGATTTACACACTTAAGTATGTTTGATCGGTTTCCAATCTTGCCAATTGTTAAATTGATCGGCGTAGCCAAATAATTTGCCCAAATAATGTAAATTTCTGCCCACTTCCTTCGTTTCGACCACCTTTTTCACAAGAAATAAGTCTTTAACGTAAGTCTTCTGCAATTGCGGTTCGTACCTGACTGGTCAACTATATGATAACAGAGTGGAGTGGGTGGAAATATTGCTCACACTTACACAAATTACAACTGAGAATAGCAAACGTGCTTCAGAAGCAAAAGGCCTACTGCTACAATTCTATAGGAATTTTATGATTCATTTATGCATATTTCTTAGGTTTTTGAAAGAAATGAAAGTGGTCTCCGGTTATTTGCAAAGCAATTCGTGTAATATTGTTCAAATGCATTTTTAAAGTATTGACTGAGGATGCAGAGATCACATATTCAGGTAAGCTGTTCCAAATTTGCTGTATTCGAGAAAAGAAAATGTTTTTTGCATACACGTGTTTACGGAAAATAAACTTAAGTGTCAACGAGTGGCCCCTGGTAGCTGCGTAAGTTTGCAATTGAAGGAGTTTTCGAAGAGTAGGACTCCATTTTAAATTAAGATTTAAGATTTTAAATAGGGTAAGGATGCCAGAACGCACATATTACCATCAAATCGATGGCACATTTAGAAAGAGTAAACATTGTTGGTATGTTAGATTGTTTTGGTTTTTCCAAGGCTGTGAAATCTTTTTGTAGTAAGGGCACCAAAAGTCATTAGCATACTCAATCTTGGGGCCTACCAGAGCGAGAAATAATTTAAAGTAAATAGAATGGTCACGTGAGTTGAGGGTGCGACCAATTAAGCAAGAAATGTAATTTGCTTTAGCTATGACTGTTTGATGTGGGTTGAAAATGTGAAATTATTGCTAATTGTGATAAGGGAAATTTGGATTATTATTTACAATGTGAAGTATACAGGATTTTTGGGGGTGAATATCCAATTTCCATATTTCATTCTAACTTGGTAGGCGGTCAATATCAGCTTGGCGTATAGAAGAGGACTGTGGCATGCTCAAGCTAGCACCTATTTTGGTATCGTCTGCGAATTTTGCAAGGCACTTTACAGATTCTTTGCCAAAATCATCGAAGTAGAGTGAAAATAAAAGTAAACATCTTTCAGATTATCTAGTAACATAAACAGACTGTGGGTTCAATGAACTTGTAGGTTTAGCCACTGCCGCTGGTAAAAAAAATTATGTATTTCTTCCTGTCATAGATTAAAGTTATAAACGAATTAGAAAGGTGCTTTTCTGAAAACAACCCAATCTTGTCTGGCTTTAGCAGTCTCCAACCAAATAACGAAATTTCTGAATATGGTTATCCCTAAACCAATGGCTGAACACTTTAGTTATGATAGAGAAAACAAAAAGAACTAGGAAACACAAACCCGACCCTTCCTCGCGGGAAAAAAGTATACAAATTCTCAAACGAAAACTAGGAGAAGCGTATGAAGGCAGAAAGAAAGAAAATAACAAGACTGTGAAGACTCCAAAACAACCACGGCAAATAGGACCGTCATGTAATAGCAAGAAATGCGCAGCCAGTCATACACGTAAGTGTAATCTGATAACTGAAGATGCCCGTTCTGAAATTTTTAACAACTACTGGAAGAAAATGGATTGGTCGCAAAGAAAGGTTTACTTTAGCATGCTTGTTGACAATGTTGATGTTAAACGGAGAAGGGGTCAAAATGACGTTCAATCTAGACGACACTGCATTATCATTTGAAGACTAACGACATTAAGTACACAGTGTGTAAGCTAATGTTCCTCAACACACTTGGAAGAAGGAATGGTCAGTCATGAACTGGGTAAAAAATGGCACTTCAGATGGAATGCATAAAACCCCCACCCTCCATCTCAGATTACGTTCACTACAAAAAATAGCTGAAGTGGAATACCTTAAGAAATTCTTAACTTTATTGCCTAAAATGCCATCGCATTATTGTCGGACTCGCACTTCAAAGATCTGCCTAGAGCCATTGTTCCACTCCAAAGCTGATGTGTATAAAGCTTACGTCAAGAGGATGGCTTTGGAAGGTCGTATACCATACGTTCGCAGGTGAATTTGACAATCGAAACATTGGTCTCTTTCAACCCAAAAAAAGATCTATGGGTACCTGCATAATGTATGGGAACATAATTGAAGAAGAGTGGACTGCACATCACACCAAAAAGGAAGATGCCCGACAGGAAATGTACAAGGACACTGAAAAAGCAAAAACGTCAAACGGGACATAAGTTTCAACAATGGATGTGGAGGCATTGCTTCTCAGTCCTAAACTGAATGCCTCGGCATTATACTACAAAACCAAGGTACAGGTACATAATTTCATTATATTTGATAATGCTACTGATAGTGTGCAATGCTATTTATGGCATGAGGCTGAAGGAGGCATTACTGCTGACTAGTTCGCATCGTGCATCATTGATTACCTAAAATAAGACAGTTACAGCTAAATGTGAAGAGGTAATACTTTGGAGCGATGGATGCGGGTACCAAAATCGCACCTCCTTTCTGTCAAATGCCCTAGTCCAGTTTTCTGTCAAGAAAAATGTAGTAGTCATCCAGAAGATTTTGGAAAAAGGACATACAGAAATGCAATGTGATTCCATTCATAGTATGATGGAAAGAAAGGTGAAGCAATCTAAGATAAATGCACCAGCCAATTACATAGACATAGTTGCTTCTGCAAGAAGAGACCCGTCACCGTACAAAGTTCAGTATGTAAACACTCATTTCTGAACAAGTACTCATCAATCCAGGCATATACCCTTCCATCAGCCCTAGCTCAAAGACAGGATACCCAACTGTCACTGACCTACGAGCAATACGGTACAATGCTGATGGCACCATCAATTATAAGCTAATGCTTGGAGATGAATGGAAACCCTTGCCAAGGAGGCTTGTGAAATTGTCACTCGAACCGTCCCCAAACTTGTACAAGGCCCAACTGAAGATTAAAAACTCTGAAGTGGAAACACCTACAAGAATTAAAGGCAGTTCTAAAGAAGGATTACCATTCCTTTTACGATTACTTCATGATTGAGCATTGGCTTAATTCTGTTGACGACTGTACTGTTAGGCATACCCGAACTGCAGCCTGATATTTTATTTTGTTAAAGACATAATACTAGTCTTAAGTAGCACAGTTCTTAAGACAATTTTAAGGAGTTACATTAAGCTTGGTGAGTTATTGACATTTTGTGAACAACCTGTCACAATGGTATTACTGCTATGTAAATGTTTCATTAACGAAAAAATAAATAAGAAAAAACAGTTTCCTAAACACGTATAATAATAATAATAATAATACTTTCTTTGAACCATTTAAAAGAGCAAAGTGGACATGCAAGGGTCCTGGTGGACCACTAACAGCATGCCAAATTATTTTATTCAACTGGAATTACAAATTTTCAAACCATGTTAAGATCATTTAAATTCATAAAACTTGTATGTGACACGATTCAAGGTTACAAATGAAATCCGAACCTCGTAAGTCCCTCAAATTTTAGATTTTCGGAATTTTGAAAAAATTAAATTTTACTTAATTAGTAGGTTTAAAAAGGTTGCTGGTTACCACAATGCATTAGTAATAGGAGCAAAACCTAACCGTAAATTTCCTAATTCTCCCATTTCTTTCTTTGCTCATCCTGCAAAATTTTGGTTTTGTGACTTAACGAGGGTATTGAGAACTAGGGTGGCGACATGTGGTTTGTCGCATTCTGAGCAGCATACTGCGGTACGACGAACAGTGTTTGTGGTTTGTGATGAAGTACTGAAAGAAATGTTATGACCTTTCTTATTCGCAGTAGATGTCAAACACGGACAAAACTCTTCTGCAGTTTCAAGTTTTCCGTATAGTACAGAAAAACTAAGGTAGTATTGGCCATCATCGTTTGGTTGGGATCCTGGTAGCCAGTGAACGTTATTAAATTCTTCCTCCAAAAGACATGTGGTGGTTTGCAAATGCCTCATTTGTAGCTACCGCATTTCGTAATTTGGAAACGAATGACGACGATCACGACAGCAGTACTGTTTTATGAACTCCTGCAGTTTTGTTTTATTCCGGAGGTCTGCAGACTTTACATCACTTGCAGTTATTGACGAATCCACACAGGAAGTTAGTGTATGCAAAATGGCATCAAGTTCATGGTCTGTTGCAGCAGGAAACAAGTTCAGCTTCTCACTTCCGTACTCCAGTTTTTCAAATATGGAAGATAGCAAGTCTTTGATAGGTGCTACACTATCCCTCACGGCGTCTTTCATGATGAGTGCTTTTCAGATTTATCTCGAATGGTTGCCCACGTACACTTGCCCTTTGTAAAATGAACCTGCTTGTAGGTCTTCAAGAACATTGACAATTATCAATACACTTGGGACAACAGAGAACTTGGTAAAATCGTGTTCCGCAACAGCCGATTTTTTTGCCCCTGGCAAACAAGAACCTTCTTTATACAGGACGGAAAAACCAATGGCTGAAGATGGGTTAAATAAATTCAAATGCAAACCTATTTATGTTGCCTTTTGGACTTGTATGTCAGACTGCCAGAGCAGGGAATCGAACCCACGACCTTTGAAATCAAAGGCCGAAGTCCTACAGCTGAGCATTACTGACACGGTCTCTCTCAACAGCAGCATCTGGGTAATGTGGTTCTCCCACTTTGCAGGTATGCTTATCGTCCATAAATACCATTGTACGTGCAGTTCCGTGGTGAATGGCAAACTCCTTCCAAGTAACGGAAGAGGACTGCACAGTAGTGGTCGTCTGGGTGCTCCTTGTGCATAATTCGGCTTTGTACCATGTATTTTATGCAGAGTTTCCGGTAAACTGCAGTAGCTGTTTTTGTAGATGGATTCTTGGAGTAGAATTGAAGGTACAGCCACTGTTTTGAGGATATAGGAGTGTTTTCAGGGCATCTGTTTGCTACACAAGCATGGAGGTCTCTAACTGACACAACTGTAGCAAGATACTTAAAGTTGTCATGGCACCGATCATCACAAACTGTTTCTACAACTAATTTAAAATATTTTCTACATTCCTTAAAAACCGGGTCGTACTTGGAATGGCTTCCTGGTAAGTGGTCTCTCAAATACACAACAAAGTCTGGGTCCTCCAAACTAAAGGCTTCTTTGACTCGTTCATCAATTTCTTTTTGTTTTTCTGAATCAGCAGCAGATGAATCCCCTGTAAGTTGACTATAAATGTAACGAAGATATGATGGTTTAACTTTACCAAGGAGGCCACATTTCTGTGTAAACATTTTACGCATTGTTCGAGTGTGAAAAATGAGCATGTTTGTTCTCGGTATTTCGATAATAACTGTTGATGATGATGAGCAATGTGCCAGACGTAAAGTTTGCCGGAACTTTTCCACTTAACATGGAATGTGCCTTTATTGTCCCGTATGAATGGGAAAACAAACACATTTACATCGTGCCGCACTTATCCGCCTGCCCCCCCCCCCCCCCGGTAATACAGTGGCGTCTACCACGGGTTTTCTGAGAATGTAAAGTCGTCCACATGCGCTACCTGAGAGCAAAACTGTCTTAACTACGAAAAGTTGATTTTGAGATAATAATTAAAGAAACTACGATAATTTACTGTAAATCGAGTAATTAAGCAATCGGTGTGAAAGAAAGCTAGAAAAAAAGATTATTTATTACAGTTTATATCAGTGGTAAAAAAAATGTGCGAGTGCTTAGATATTAACGGAATAAGCAGTAACGATAGTTTTGCTCCAAACATGGTAGCGGCCATGTTTTGGGCAAAATTATCGTATGAGGCAGTTACAACAATTTTGATCTAAGCATACATGTTGCTTTTTTTTATCGTAACTTGCATTTCACTCTGTGAATACAGTTATTAGAACACTTCAAAGTTATTGTAAGTGTTTCTGGCGTTAGGCCTAGTGTTTGAAACTTATTTTTTTATGATCCGAAGTATTGCAAAGTTCACTGAACTGACTAATTTTCGTAAAAAGCACGACAATCTCTGGGGATGTACTGACAAAGAGTCGGTAAGTCTTTATGTTTCGTTTTGGTGATAGGTAGTCATTCTAGGTACGCTTGAGGGATAGTATAATTTGCAAAATCATGCTCTTGACCCCTTTTCCTGTAAGATCACGGTCACATCGTCTACCAATACTGCAGGTTTCTTGTACACAATGTGATGCATCTGCAGAATGCCTTCACCTTCATTACTAATCCATTAACTTTATCAAAGTCTAGATGTGTTAGTTCCAAAATCTCATAGGGTTGTTTTGTGTTTGCAGCAGCCATGCACGTTTGGTACCCACTTAGTAGACTGACATGTTTTTGCGAAACTGTCGCTCAATTGCAGAGTGCATCGAGTCACACATGCTCTGGCTGTGTCCTGCTTCAAAAAAATGTTGTTCTATGATTTAATATTCCTACATTGGTTTAGAAAGAGGATCATCGCCGTGCACACAATACGGTTTCTGGTTTGGCCTCCGCACGTATCACTGTACAGCACTACCCGCTCATTATTTTGCTTGTCCTTTTCTTCTAAATACTTCCATAGGCACGTCGCTACCTAATTAGCCCCACAATTACCTTCACACTCATTCCAAGTGTAACATATGCCATGCATGGTGTTTATTTCAAGGACTGTCAGATTGAACACACTGAGTTTTCTTAGGTAGTACGCTGCTCCAGCGTTTGTCTTCGGGCAAACCATAATTTGCTGTAAATCAAAAATTGATGTCACTTTGTTTGGGTCTGCCTTATCTTTGTTTTTTCATCTCGGGCTTGAGTTTTCCTCTGAAGGTGGTCTTGTTTTTCTATTTCATTTTCATCCGAAAGTTGTTTCATCCGAAAGTTGTTCCATGGCGGAAAATTTGGTGCATGTATCGCAGGCATCTTTTGATGGCTCGTGGGAACCTAAATTGAAATTTTCATTAAAAATCTCACGGTACTTCGATTCTTTTAATGAATATTCCACCTGATGAGCATTTTTCTTTGTACAATCTGTACATCTTGCAGGAGGTACAGATGTATGACAAGATTTAGATTAGGGGTTTGAATAACATCTCTGTAATGTGTGGTGCAGTGGCAACCCGGACCACTGCACTGTGACTGAGGTTGGCGCTAATGACCAAGCTGTCGACGCGCCATTAAGCCTCATTCCCCCCCCCCTGTACATCTGCCGCACAGAAAGACTTGGATCAAGATACTCTTTTTTTGATCGGGCACGACAGTAATGGCTTTCAATACGAGGAAAGGAATTTATGTGGTCTTCTACGTATGACACATCTGCTATAGCTGTCTTGTTTGGGTGGTGGTGGTGACGTAATTCCACACTGGGATTTGTCAATATTGTATTTCACCATGACCTCAGACACGTCGAGGGTTTTTAGAAAAAACGATTTGCAAACAGTAACCCTGCCAGTGTCAGTAAACTGGTATATATACGTATTCTGTCTGCGACTTGCTGCAGCCACTGTATTTCTTTTTTTCGGTACTCTGATTACATGGCTGCAAATAAATTGTTTACGAAGCAACTGTTTGCCCTGCTCCCAAAACGCTTTATTGCTTTTTAATTGTGCCTCGGCACTAACCTTTTCAGGGCACTTTAATTTGCAGCTGGCACTGTTGCATTGTCCAAGTACTTGCCTTGATCGAATGTTGGCACCACGTTTTCGTACCTTCCCCGTATTATGCGCTTTCTTAATTTTATTTTTTTCCAGTGTTCGGGCTGACGTTTTTGCTTTATAGGTTTTCGTATTACACGTTCTTCTGCTTCTTCCGAATTGGATTCATTGGGGATATCGTTATTAGGATTTAACTCGGTAGTGACTCCATCTGCAGGCAGCTGGTTACCATTCCTGATTGTGTTAAACTGAATTAAAGTTTCAGCATCGTCCAGTGGGGGTCTTGTCTCACTGCTAGATTGTTCATCACTACTAAAGGAGGAAAGAACTAAATTTCCTTGTGTGTCACCATTACGCCACTCTTCAGCTTCACTGCCAGAATTGTCATCCGAATCTGGGGCAAATCAGAACAATCACTTACTTTATCTGAGAGCGAAGCATTACTATCTGAAAATTCATTTCTGATTTTTCGTTTGGCTGAACTTTACACAGGGAGATTATATTCGTTTTGTTTAGCTCGTATTCGTCGAGTACATTGTCCGATTCATCACTTTCAGCATTTCTTGTAGGCTCTGCAATAATCAATGTGAAAGCAAAATTACCGTATCTGCAACCAACATTATAATAGATTGCTGGCTTGTTTTTTTTACTCTTACACTGCAAATTCATTATTTCCTCATATAACAATGTGCTCCTGATACTGTGTAGTTACTTACCAAGCATAGCATTTAGCATATCCTGTGCTGTAAGTGGCGGATTTCGATTGGAATCCTGAGCACGTTTTAACACGTCTTCCTCAGTGGGCGCCGCCATATTGAAAGCTGTTGCATGCAGGGAGGATTTTGTAGATACGATAATTTTGATCCAACAGATTGGTTTTTTCCTACAGTTACGACAATTTTGAAAGTGCAGAAAACTTATTTCTGTTTTAAAAATAGTAGTTACGACAATTTTGAACCGTTGCCTCAGTGCCAGGCTGTAGATGAAGTCACAGAACTGAAATAAGGCAAATTTTCAGTCACGATAATTTGGCTCTCAGGTAGCGTAACACGAAGTATCACTCAATACTTGCCACCGTAATGTATAGAGTGCAACGAATGTAGGCTTGATGGCAATCTCTGGCTCTAACTACCGTAACTTATCACTCTTGTCGGCACTACCAATTGGACTAGTTGCTTCAAGATTAGTGTCCACCTCCTGTTGTTTAGATTTTAAATATGGAGCATATGTCAGTAATATCTCAGACAACTGCTAAGCTGGCCAGTTTCCAATCCGTGCTACAAAACCAAGGAGACAACAACAATTACTGACTTAAGATTGCTGCGTGTTGTAGCATCATGTCAGCATTAATAGCTTTCTTACAATGCTTTGACAGCTCAGGTTGACTGTATCCTTTAATAGACAGTTGAAGGTAGAAGGAAAAGACAGCTTCATTCAGCTATAAAGTCTGCAGATGAGGGTCCACGTACCAGAATACATCCACTAAAGTCTTTACAAAATTCAATCCAGTGGTGTGAATTGCAGAGGGAGAAAATCCAACCTTAGACAATTTCAGCCATTCGATCAGAGCATTGTGCAATTTGAGCTTGTTACTTGGGTGTTCGTAGCTCTTTGGAACTATCCTTTTTTGGCTCGTTTTTTTAAGAACATCGAAGGCATTTCGTTTAGGAAGAGGTTCGTTGTTGTCACAGTGGAGTGAATCGTGACTAACAATGTACGCAGGGTGTCCACTCACATTCAGGTCTAAAATTATAAGAATGTTTACCAACAATTTGGGAGAAATAGGAATTATAGGTTAATGAAGGAATTTGTATTGAGTATTATATGTTTGTTTCAGAAAAATAGCCAACGTGGTTTTTTTTTTGCTTACGGCACGCACGTTCGGGGCAGGAAGGACGGCTCCATTTATGTGCTGATAAATTTGTTATGGACTGTCACCAGCCACTGACACATTGTCTGCTTTCAACGGCTGTATAAATATTTATACATTTTTATGTTGGTGAATTTCCTAGTTTTGTGTGTTTTTATAGGTGTTACATACATCATCACTAAGTGCTTAAGACTGGTGAGGCCATTATTTTTATCACTTTGGAATCACCTTTCCCAGTCTGTCACACTGTCGATCATTTTCTTTTTTTTTTTTACTTTATCGTAGAAACACCGACAACGCTTTTTTTTTATCAGCTTTGTTACTGTACCCCCAGTCTCAATCATACTGTCGATCATTTTCAGTTTTTTTCAGTTTTTTACCTCCAATCTTCTTTTGTTTCGCCGTTATAGATGCAAGCTTTGTAGTAATCCAGTACTACAGTAACGGATGACACAAGATTTCCTCTCGACACGTTTTATTCTCAGCCATCTTACTTACAAGCTCACTTCTTCTTCTCAATCGTTACAGCTTCTCTCCTGCATTTAGCATTTTCTTTCTATGCTGCCGTGACTAACAATGTACGCATGAGCTGGACATGAGCTGGACTACTGATATTGCCTCCATACCAAGAGTTAGCTTTTCTGATGCCTTCTGCAATAGCTGTTGTGATTCAGCCACTTCCTTCTCCGCTTCTTTTTCTTGCTCACTAAATAGTTTCTCCCGCTTTTTTTTAAACTTTTTTTTTCTCGTAGACGTTTGGAAAGTCTGCTTCTTCAACGCGTCTATTCACTCCTTCTCTTCTTGCAATGGCAGTATAGATATGACGTGCACATTGAGTCCCAGTAAGAAGCTTCTTGGTTATGGGCACGTATTCTGGTTTATGGCAATACTGCTTCAAAACATTGACAACTCTAATAGCAGTAATAGTTTTCTCAACAAGCTAAATTTTCAGATCTGTAATACACACGCCTTTTCCGATAAGCCAAGCTCTACGTGTGAACTTCCATGAAGCAGCACAAGCACTGCTCTCACAAGTTTTCAAGTTTCCTTCGCAGTTTTTCCCTTCAATACATTGATGTCACTCCTGTTTCCAGCTTCATACTTTGGAAGCTCAGTAGTCTGATACAGTTTCCACTCATCAACACACTGTCACTTCATTAGACTTGATATGCCCAGTTAATTTCCTTGCAGTTTGTAATAATTCTTCTCCATTAGCACCTGTAGTCCTTCCTCAGAAGAGAGTTCAGACACCGAATATCATAAGGTAAGTGATTCAGAAGATACTCAGTTATGGTTGTACAAAAATTCTGTATTTCAAGCAGCAATCTTTTTTCTTGGTGTTTGAGCATTTTCACTTTTACAGTAATTTGGGTGTTCTCGTTAACAATTATATTCTCCTCGCTCAACTGATTGACAAGGCACTCTTCGCACACACACACAAAAAACGCAAGCCCCAGTTGAAATTAAAAATATAGGAAACTGTACAGAAATACAGGACATATAGGATATTTCGTTGAATTATAGGAAAATATAGGATTGCTAAAAATTGTAGGAAAATACAGGAAGTATAGGTTGAGTGATCACCCTGTGTATGTAATGTACCTACCGAATCGTTCACTACATCAAGAACATGTGCAACAGGAAAAGTATGATCGCCACCATCTGTCATTTTAGTGGTCGCGACACGTGCAGTTACTGTATAGCGATCAATGTTCAACCCTTCTGACAGTTTAAAATTGTCGGAGGGGTCTAATGTTTTTTCTAGAATGGCATGGAAAAGTTCAATAATTGTGCAAATATTCCATACCCACCAATAATTCCCCAAGGAGGAATGTATTTACACTGATATTATATCCTCACGGAAACCAGCAAAGAGGCCACCATTTTGTTTAGATTTTGTTCGTTTATGCGTCAAGTAACCCAGACTTAAGAAAAAAGTTAGGAAAATGATTTTCAACTTTAAAAAAATGTGATCTGATTTAAGACTAAATCGTCAAATGTTTAAAATAGAGACTAACTCCATTCAGTGTTGGTTATATCGCATCAGATTGGTTGAAAGCAAGTCACGTGCTGTAACACCAAGCAATAGCAGTTCGTCTTCTTTCACGCAGCTGGCATGACGGACTCCATGTAAAAATACACTGCTTTTGTGCTGAACGGAAAAAGCGCGTTCTAAACTACTGATTCTAATGACTGACCTTAATTTGAAGCTTTCATCAATAAAGAAAGGAACCCAATTCACAAGGCACGCTATCACTAAAATAAAATTCGTAGGACTAAAAAAAAAGTTGTGGGGACTATGGCGACTGTAATATACGCTGCCGCTCCTACGCACCCACCAAAAAAAAAAACATTTACGTGGAGGTTTTCAGCCCATGAAGCAGGGCCTGAGAATTTTTTTTTTAAATGGCCTTACAGTGTTGACTATTCTTGCGTCTAGTGCAGCATGTGAGATAACATTTTCTGGTCATGAAAAGAGTAAAAAAAAACACAAACCTCCATAAACAAATGGATAACGACCGTTTGAGTGAATTAGCTATTCTAGAGTAGAGTTATGAGCCAAAGTTAGAGCTTCCAGAGTTATGAGCCAAAACCGTTTCCAGTCTATTCTGAAATTTTAACGAATTGTTCTGGCGAAACACAATGCACTCCTTACTTGGCTTGCTCAATACTTAACGTTGTTGATATAAGTTTGCCAATTATTGGTTGACCCAGGAGAGAATCTTGCTGTGAATGAGTGCCTGATATTGTATAAAGGAGATAAGATTTTAGGCAATATACTGTATAAAAGACAAACGTTGTAGGTTTGGTTTAAAACTCTTATGTCTGTGTCCAAGTGCAGAAGATATACGGGGTTATACTCAGCACTTTGCTTTGTACAGTATTGGACAATGAAATTTGAACAGTTCTTTGCCCAACAAGCATTGATGCAACGCTTTTTTTTCCTGGAAGAAAACTCCATCATTGCGATTTAGCATTGTTACGTGAGAAACTTGCTTCATTCGAACTAGCTATAGCTTAGAAACGTGCTCCAACAATACAAGATGGTTCTACTTCAACAATGGGATGAAGTTTGCTCAAACATTAGCATCTAACAGGAATCCTATGCAGAATTCAGTACAACATTTGAAGTGTTCAAATTTCAATGTCCAGTACTTACATTGGAAGGATTTGTACACAATTCCTAATCCTGCCCTATTCCAACACACTCCCAGTTTCAGAACATGTTTTGGGTAATTTACCAGAGCGAATCCTTGGGCAGGGTAAGCAACTTTTTGTTAATAACTGGTATCTGTCTACAAGACTGACAACTTTTCTTTTGAACAAAGACACTTGTTACTGGAACCATTCGAAAAGATCGTGGTGTGCCACAATATCCGGTAGACAAACCACCCCAAAAGAGGCAGTCAGGCTTTATTCGCAATGGGGACCAGTTATTAGTGAGATACAGTGACAAAAGAGAAGTATTCCTGCGTCTAGTGCAGCATGGGAGAGAACATTTTTTTTGCATGAAAAGAGAAAAAAAAGTACCTCCGCAATCAGATACACAGCTGAAATGTGTGAAAAAAACTTGCTACCTTGCTGGTAATAAAAAACAACTTTTCCTTATGGGTTCTGTTGATGCAACGGACCAAGATCTTGCCTTATATAATCCTTCTAGGAAACCGTACACAAGGTTTAAAAAGTTTGAAATTCATAATGGCTTCAAGGATGCTTCTAAACGGGAAAATGGTGTACAAAAACGGACAAAAACCTGCTTGAATGATTACATACTGCAAACTTGTCATGAATTGCTTGAGAGATACAGTCCAGGTTATCGTGAGTTAGCAAATGAACAAGGCATTCCACCTCGTCCACCTTCAATATAAGGATTCGTATCGCTTCACAAACTTGTGCAAATTCCATCCTTTGGTAGTTCAAAGTCTAAACGCTGCCAAAAAGCCTGCAGGGTTTTCAAATAATTAAAACGCAGTAAAGATACAAGATATGTGTGGAGGATGTAAAGACGAATCTGGGCTTTGCAGTCAGGAGCATCTGAACCAGTATCACCAAGAGCATGGTTAGGAAACAGTAAATCAATACTTCATTTGGCAAGAATTTACAATATTATATTTTGTTTTACTGTCTTTTTAGTTAATTATAAATGCACTTCTATCCACACTGTTTTTATTATTATTATTATTATTAAAGAAACACAAAATTGCCATCAAGAAGTGAAAAATTGAACTTGTGGATGATGACTAAGATTATCAAATTGCACATCCTGTTTACAGAGCAAAGTTATTACATACAAATACATGTAAAAAAAAAAAAAAATTTTAAACACTAAAATATCTAATAAAAGACAAGATATCGGCTACAAGTCCACGCAACAACTCTTGCAACGAGTAAAGACACAAAACACCGATGCCACCAAACAGTGGCGGGCGAGTACAGCTGATATAATGGTGATTTATGAATAAACAGCTAATTATGTAACTAAGCAATTAATGTCGCATGTCTGACTATTCATGTAGTTGATACTAATAAAATAATTATTCATTATCTT
>JAHWFP010261026.1:0-10991 GCA_023313725.1 Lithobius niger
TACCTGGGTAATCCGAAAGATTTGTCGTTGCTGATTGAGAGGATTGCGCTGAGTAAGTGGGAGGATGAGTGGTTTGAGGGGGGGGAGTGGTTCTTGGTACTTTAACATTCATCCATCCATGTCATACCCAGCGGAATTGGATCTCTTGCCACGTAAAGCGGCAGTGATTTTGTCCAGGCTCCGGTTGGGTCACGTCCACCTGAATTACCTGCTAGCAAAGTGGGATGGAGCATTCTCTTCAGTGTGCTTCTGTGGAGTGGAGGAAGAAACAATTGAACATTTCTTGAACATTTTTGTGGATCAACGTTTAGTGTGGCTGGGCCAGTTTCCGCAGAGTACTTATGATCTATTGTCAGTGGCCCCACATGGGGGTATGCAGAATGTGCAGTGTTTGAAGGCAGTGGCAGGTTTCTGTGAAGCTACAGGTCGGTTTGCCTAGAGCCTTTACAGCTTCTATGTATTAGTGTAGTAGTGATGTAGGTGTTTTAGTAAGTGTGTGTTGTACTGAGACTGGTAGCCAATGTTGGCTAGAGCTCCGTAATAAATCAATCAATCAATCAATCCTCATTTTCCAACATGGAGGCTAACGTGAAGCAACTTTTAGAGGACGTGTGTATGTCGGGATTGATAAGGCCACGAAATGTTAGAGTGGGCCTGGTGTCTAGTAGAGCGTTTAAGGTCATTTGTGAAGAGGCAGAGAAGAGGGGCATCTCGCAAGACGATTTAAAATTGTACGGCGTGGTGGATGGTGGACATGATGTGGGGAAAGAAGATGGTGGACATGGCAGTGGTAATGCAAACAATGTAGAAGGAAACAATGGCAGGAATCCTATTGTTCGACAAAGTGCGCCTAATCCAAAAAAATTGGCTGCCGACGTAGATGCAGTTCTGTGTACCTTGGTGGACAAGAAATTGTTGTCCAGTTCAGACATAAACACGGGCATTGTTTCTGAAGAAGTTTTCGCACTGGTGATAGCAGAAGCAAGTAATAGGGGAGTCTCGGAGCAAGATATTCGGCAGTATGGAGTTGACATACATCCAAGAGCGAAGACAGTTGATGGCGGCAACCGCCAAACCATAGATGAGAAAGAAGAGGCGAGTGTGCGTGGCGATTTGTTGAGAGAAAAGAGTGAGGTTCTACAGTCAGTGAAATATTTATTTTCAACAGCTGTGAGCAGAGGACGGGGATTTGGCAATGAAGACGGTGATGAAGGAGAAGAAAGATATGGTGCTTCTGTGCGAAAGTGTGCCCGAAATCAGGAACTCCAAGCCCTTACAAGACTGTATAGAGGCACGTTAATAAATGCAGACATGACTAAGTCCCTAGTGTTGATCTGTGGCCGGGAGGGATTACCCTACGCAATGACACAAGTGGTGCTAGCTGTAGAGCATGTAGTTGGACAAGGAGAAGTTCATGTAATCTGCCCACTTCGTGGGAGTAATGCGTTTGATGTTGTCCTCTAGTCAGCGGCGGCTAAGCGCAAGCTGTTAGAAGCGAAGTTGGAGATTAATGGTTGTCCTGTGCAGGTTTTTGATCTCCATGAACAGCGTTTGGAAGCGCGACTACATTGGCTTCCCTATGGTGTGAGTGTGGCTGACGTTAGTAATGCTGTGAGTGAATTCGGAGAACTAATTGCACACTCGTTTGAGAAACTTGTGATTAGAGGGCGGACGGCTTGCATGTCAGGTGTACGTAACATATGTTTTAAGTTGAGAGAGGGGAAAACACTGGAAGATGTCCCTGACATTCTTGTTGTTAAGGGAATCCCTTCATTAGTCGCGATTGCAGATCGTACACCCTTGTGCCTTCGCTGCAAAAAACGTGGGCACTAAAGACGCGCCTGCGTCGCTATTTCATGTGTGGCCTGCGGCGATTATCGAGATCCCCGAGATCTATGTGCCCATCTTCGTGCAGCGTATGATGTTCGTGGACCGAAGGAGAAGCAAGAAGCAAGCGTGGGACGAGAGACTCATTGGAAGCAGCGAGCACCAGTTGATCAGGGGCTGATGGCCACGGCCAGAAGTACCCCAATGTCTGATGCGGGCCCGTCTCGAAATGATGATGGGAGTGCGATAGATGGTGTGTCTCTGTGTGTAGAAGTGAGTGAAAATCTTAGAGAAGATGATGGGCAAGGGCCCTGGCAGACCCCCCCAGCTAAAAGGTCTAAAAGAGGGAAACGTCGACGTAATCGCGGCGAGCGTGGATCGGTGGAGATTCAACACGACAACGCAACCCAGACTAGTGAAATGCAAGATGTGTGTGATGTGCAAACTCAAGTTGTACGGGCTGACGCCGGGATGGAGGCAGAGATGAGTGAGGCGTCCAGTTTATCAGTGCAGAAGCAGTTTACAGAACAGGAGGACAAGTCAGGGTGGAATTTTCGCCAAAGTTGTGTGCAGCATGGTGAAGTGCAGTGTCTTTCAGTGCGTCACATGGGCGATGAATTTGATATTCCGTCCAGCATTGACGTCAGTCAGAGCCTTCAGGGGTCGAGCCCGGGTGGTGATGGGGTGGGAGTCACGTAGTGTTCACATAGTGTTCTGAATTCATGGCTAAGGGATTCACAATAGCATCCTGGAATTCAAGAGGTTTGGGTGGTAAAATTGGTGAAGTAGAAAATTTGATGCGATTTACCGATATTCTTGGAGTTCAGGAAGTGGTTAATGTGAATAACCTGGATATGTCATTTATTCAATCAGACTTTGTAACGACGGCTGAGAGGGTGGGTTTTTTTTATAAAGTGGTCGGTCCCATATGTAAATGCTCAGGTTAATGTTACTTTACCAGGCATCGATGCTACAGCAGTTAAAGTGTGGATGTTAGAGCGCTGGGTGACTCTGGTTGTTGTTCATGCCAGATCCAGTCCCACTACAGAAGAGTGGATGGCTTGGTTTAATCAGTTTTCCTGTCCTTATTTAGTTGCTGGTGATTTTAATGCCCACCATTATAATTGGGCTCGGTCCGTGTTAGCACGAGCGGGCGTAGGTTAGCTGCAGCTGTAGATAGGTTGGATTTAGAAATCATCCAGGATGGAACTCCGACGTTTGCAAGGTGGCAGCGCGGAGTTGCTCAAGAGTCAGTCTTAGATATGTTTTTGTGCACTAGAGGTCTGGCGGCCCACTTTGAATTCGCTGTCTCTGACGACCAGCGGGGTAGTGATCACTTTCCAGTGATCCTGCGCCCGCTGGGAATCAGATGCGTGGCAGTGGACAAGGTCCGCAAGCGCCCTAGAGTTGGTGATGGCATTTTTGGTGAGTGGATTAGTTCCCACGTTCGCAGGCTCTCCCGTGGTAGAGGTGTGAAGATACATTCTGCACATAGGGCACATCCGCCCTGGTGGACTAATGTCTGCACGCTTGCTGTTCGAGACAGACGTCGAGCATGCAGGAAGTGGAAGCGGTTTCCCTGTGATGAGACGTCGCTGGTGTACTGTGCCATTTCGCGTGAATCAGCTTATCTAATCAGGTCTGAAAAGGAGAAGTTTCCGGAAAGAATGTGCAGTCAGGTAAGATCAGCAGACTCCCTTGGTCAAGCCTGGCGTATTCTGAGTCAGCAGTCTTCCAAGACTGGGCAGACTTGGGTCTACGACCTGGGCTCCACCAGCCACTTCGTCCTTCGCCGAGAGGCCATGGCGGACGCTTTCAACGAGCGGTTCGCGAGTATACATGCCCTCCCCTCAGGTGCACGGCCACCTGATATGCAGGCGGTCATGTTCCGGGACCTCTCCACTGATCTGCCGTGGGAACAGTCGGAATATGAAGCAGCGCTTTCGAAGTGTAGAGACACAAGCGCTCCCGGTATTGATGGCGTGTCGTATAGAGACATGCGTGGTCTGACACCAGAAGCTGTTAGAGGTGTCATAGGTCTTTTCCAGGCTCTGTTTGAGGGGGGTCCTGTCCCTGACTCGTGGCTCTTTGTCATCCTTGTCCCAGTGCACAAAGCAGGTAGTGTCAGGTCGCACCTGGTTAATTATCGTCCCATCGCTCTTCTGTCCTGTCTTAGGAAGATTTACGAGCGTATGCTTATTAAGCGTCTGGAGTGGCATCTGGAGTACTTTGATTGCTTGGCTCCAGTCCAGTTTGGATATAGGACCAACAGGACTGCTCAAGATGCTGTCATGTTCTTCCTCTCCGGTATTCAAGAGGCATGGGTGCACGGTCTTGTCGTTGTGGCTGTCTTTCTAGATATAAAGGCAGCCTACGACACGGTGAGCATCGAGTGGGTCAAGGCAAGTATGGGTAGGATGGGGGTCAGCCCGAGGCTCACTGAAGCCATAGTAGCGCTACTCGGTGTTAGGCGATTCGTCACAGAGGCAAATGGGTACTGGTCGCAAGAAGCGAGTTCGGGTCGGGGGCTTCCTCAGGGGAGCTGCCTGAGCCCGATCTTGTTTGCGATTGCAATCAATGAAGTTTTAGTCAGTATGGGTGTCGCGGTGAACATTGTCTGTTACGCTGACGACATTGCAATGTGGTTTGCGGGGTCGGACCAGGATGATTGCGCTACTCAGGCTCAGGAGGCCCTGGATCAGATAACGGGCCTTCTCCAAGAAAGGGGACTGCAATTGGCCCCGGCAAAGACGGAGGTGGTTGTTTTTTCGCGTGCTGTAAGTAGGCGTAGAGATCCGCTGGCCGTCGTTGTTGGGGGAGAAACAATTACCCAGAAATCGGCTGTCGGGTGCTACCTGGGTGTCCTCTTGGATGAGCGCTTAGAGTGGAGTGGCCATGTCCGGGCTTTGAGAGATAGAGTCCAGGCTCGTACCTCTATCTTGCGGAAACTAGCACGGGAGAAGAATCTGAAACGAGGCCCGTTGCTAGCCGTGTACAGGACGTTCGTTAGGTCTCTTTTAGACTATCACTTGCCGTTTCTGTGCACGGCGAAGAGACACATCGAGTCTCCAAACTACTGTAAATGAGTGTTTGAGAGTTATCACGGGATGTCTGGTCTCAACGTCTGTGCAAGCTTTATGGGTAGAAGGAAATGAGCCACCATTGCATGTTCGCTCTGAGGAGCTGTTGGTTTCTCTCTGCCTGCGGAATGTTAGCAGAGGAGTTGTGGACCCGGTTGGCAGAGTATTACGGGACTACTGTAGCCTTGGTCCGAGGGCTCGCGAGGCTCTTGGAGTTGCTGGGCATGGTGCTACTCTGTTACTAGAGCTCTCTAATGGGAGCTTGTTGGATGTTGCCAGTATCATCCCGCCGAGTCCGTGGAGTTGGTGCCCAGAGTTGCAGAGTGTGCTTTCCTACAGAAGCACGGACTGTGCGGTATATTGTGACGCCTCCTTTCAACAGTCAGAGTGGACAGGAGGCATAGGTGTTACGGTTCCGTCACTGAAGGTATGTCTGAGGCGTAGGGTTCAGGCGGTGGGGTCAAGTACTCACTGCGAGCTTGTAGCCATTTCGATAGCTCTGGACGTGGCTTTGGATTTGCTTCTGCCCTCTTTCACGGTTTATACTGACTCGAAATCTGCGCTGTTGGTCGTTCGTCGCTCGATTCATAATCTAGATCTACGTGATCCTCTTGTGTTTTCCATCTGCTGGAAACTCAGAACTGCTCAGCAAATGGGTGTAGTGACCATGGAATGGGTGAAGGGTCACGCTGATGACCCAGGTAATGTTCTGGCTGACGGCCTTGCCAGGGAAGCTCTTGGCGAGGACACTCTTGGTGTGTGTCTGGCCTCGTCAGTTAGGATGAAGATGTCATTTCTGCGAGATTATTTCCTTCGCAAGTGGAATATAGAATGGGAGAGAGCCAGCACTGGGCGTGAGCTACATAAGCTCCAGCCCCGCTGTCATTTGCATTCGGTTCTCAATTACCTTCCGCTATGGGCTGTGAGGATACTGTCCCGGTTACGCACAGGACACACCCTGCTCCTGGCGCATCAGTATAGGCTGGGGTGGGTGGCTTCGCCGATTTGCACAACTTGCAGCGTGGAAGTATCTGTGGAGTATTTTTTGATTACATGTCACTTGCACGCGCGGCTGAGGGGTGCGATTGTGCGGTGGGGTGAGACCCACCCAACGCTGTCCCAGTTGCTATCTCTTGAAGGGGGGCGTGGATCCCTTAGTCGGCTCCTAGCCGTTGCAAACTACTCACGAGCAACGAAGATTTTACTTTAAGTGATGTGCTATGTGAGTTCCCACTCCTCAGTGTCTGGGTTGGATTCCCAAGAGGGCGAAGATTGCGGCTAAGTCTCTGTGCAGTATGTGGGCAAGAGTGTTCATTGAACAGCGTGGGACTGGTTCAGGTGCTGGAGTTGTGTGCCATGGTGAAAGGAGAGTGAACGAGAGTGTGGGGCAGTGTGATGGCGGACTGACGAAGCAAGTTGTGGTCCTTTGTTGTTGAATTGCGTGGTATTCAGTATTTTGGTATTTTGTATCCTGTTGTACTATTTTGTAATAGAGCGTACGGCTTAGGGCCACAGCTCTGGTAATAAATTCAATTCAATTCCTCATTTTCGGTTTTCGGTTTGTAAGGCTTGTTTTCTTTAGCTGTAAGTTAGCTTGTAAGTAGGATAAACTGAGCGCATGGCTTGAAGGCCGCAGTTTTGTTCTTGGCTCAATAAAGAATCTAATCTAATCTAAACCTCATTTTCACGTTCCATCCTGTGGCGTGCTGTGATGTATGGCGGGATCGGTCAGGAGGGCGAGTAGTGGGAGAGTTATGTTGTGTGGTGCGTCTAGTGTCTTTGGTTTGTAAGGCTTGTTTTCTTTAGCTGTAAGTTATTGTTAGCTTCTAAGTTACTAAGTAGGATAAACTGAGCGCATGGCTGGAAGGCCGCATCTTTGTTCTTGGCTCAATAAAGAATCTAATCTAATCTAATCGGCCGCACTAGCAGATTGTGTCTTTTAACTGAAACCAACTTATACCTGATTTCAGCATACTGGTGTAAATTCCCCAAGCGGTAAAAATCTTTGCAAATCGTTTGAATCAGGTGTCTTGGGTCCAGTAACGAAGAAAACATCAACACGAAAATATAGGAACGTGTCCTTCATGGAGAAAAAGTGTCCTCAATAACGTTGAATTTGTGTTACTGGTGACTAGTAACTAGTAACTAGTGACTAGTAACTAGTAACTAGTAACAAGTCCGTAGGCTCCCTGTTAATTCTCATAGGGTATAACGACACGTCAACAGCTGATTAGGGAAAGTTGCTAGATCTAAATTTCGGCAGACAGGTAAAGCGTCGTATGGAGAAGTGCCTTTTTCTAAAATGGGGGTTGCAGCTGGAAGCACGTGGCTGAAGTGGCTCGTAAGTGCAAAATTATTGTTGTAACCATTGTTTGTATTATCATCCAACAGTAGATTATAACATGCTCAAGTGTTACACGCTTATCGTTTCAGTACCTAATAGTCTGGCAGCCGGTCGTGAGTCTTGTTGTTGGCGGACAGGTGGTTAGCCCAAAGGGGAGTGTGAAATATCTGGGAGTGGTCATGGATTCCAGGCTCACGTGGGATCTGCAAGTCAGTAGAGTGCGGCAGAAGATCCTAGGTAGAACAGCGATTCTCCGACAATTAGCAGGCAAGGGAGTCATGAGAGGTGCGCTTCTGGCGGCGTATCGAACATTTGTTTGGTCGACCCTGGATTACTCTCTGCTGTTTTTGTGTGGAGTCCGGCATCATGAGAAGTCGCTACAAGTGGCTGTCAACGTGTGCTTGCGTGCCGTGTCCGGATGTGTTGCCACTATGCCGGTGAGTGCACTGTGCATTGAGTGCAACGAGCCACCGGTTGAGCTGCGTGCGCGGGAACTGTTGGTTGCGCTGTGCCTTCGTAACCTCAGCAGAGGACGGGATGACCCGGTTGGCAGGATTTTGCATGACTATTCCCCCTGAGTGATCGTGCTCGCGGTGTCCTTGGGGAGGCTGGCCGGGGTGTCACCCTTCAGTGTCAGATGTCAGGATCTCTGCATGCTGTGACGTCTGCCAGGCATTTGAGCCCGTGGACTTGGTGTCATGAGCTGCAGGAAGTGTTCCAGCCTTGTAAGACGGAGTGTAGTGTCTTTTGTGATGCCTCTTTTCACCAGGTGACGGGTGTGGGGGGTATTGGGGTTGTCATTCCTTCATTAAAGGTTGAGTGCTAGCGCAGAGTGCAAGACGTGACGTCCAGTACGATGTGCGAGTTGTTCGCAATCTCTGTTGCGCTGGATATCGCTGCGGATCTACAGCTCCCGTCTTTTGCGATTTTGACAGACTCGCAAGCAAGCTACAAGCTCCTGGGCACGTCTTGACGTCCGTGACCCGCTTGTGTTCTCCATCGGATGGTAGTTCTGGGTCGCACTTCGCTTGGGCGTTGCCTCACTCTAATGAATTCCTGGCCACTTGGGTAGTGTGGGCAACGAGGTTGCTGATGGTCTGGCACGAGATGCTGTGCGAATTGGTTGTACGCAGGTGTATCCGGTAGCTTCCGCGCGTAGGCGGAGGGTGGCCATTCGGCAGTGGTCAATGGTCAAGTGGCAGGGGACGTGGGCTGCAGCACAGGATGGCAGGACCCTGCATTCGGTTCTTCCTCAATGCATTTCCAAATCAAATATAGATAGGCTGTCCTACCGAGATGCGCGCATTGTTACTCGGCTCAGGGTTGGCTTCATGTTGTTGCGGGCTCACAGATATCGATATCAGTGAGCGGGCTGTTTGCTGTGCCCTGTGTGTCACGTCATAGAGTCTCCAGAGCATGTCCTGGTTGAATGTCGGAGGTTTGTTGGTGAGCGGCAGCGGCGGCTTACCCCATGGATGAGCACTCTCCCAACGCTCGGCAACTAGTTGTCGCACGATCGCGGCTTTCGCCCTATGGTGAGGCTTCGTGCGATTGCGGCGTTTATAGTTGAGACGAGATTAGAGATTTAGTTCCCCCGCCCTCCCCTGTGGGTCCCCGTTCCTGTTCCTTCTCCTCTCCCTTTCTCCCTCCCTCCCCCTCCCCCCTATCCTCCCCGCCCCCGGAGTCTCCTTGCTGTGGGAGATGTTGGCATTCTAGTGTCCTCTGGTCTTGTGGTGTATCATTGTGGCCCACTGGAACTTTCCCTAGATGGGGGAAAGAAGGTGGGTCGGCTTGTAGGTGTAGTGGTGTGGAGCTAAGTGGTTGTGGCGTGATGCAGCGACGTAGTGTGGTGTCGACTGCAATGTGCTGCAGTGAGTGTAATGTGTTTCTGACTAAGCCTCAAGTGCCCGAATTTTATTAACCTAGAGGAAAATCATTAAAAACTCTCCTGCATTAATGCTTAAAGCTTCTATATTTAAAATTTGAAGTTTTTCAGATGAATGGATACTTCGTAAATTGGGGCCAACGGCATTGGCAAATTTCTGAAAGAACTGAAAATGAAAGGAAATTTTATTGTTCTTGTTAAGTCTTTCTGTTGGTGCATTACTTGACCCCATTACACAGATAATTCTTACAAAATGACAATCTTAAAAATGACAAAAAAAATCTAATTCGTTAAGAAAACAGGAGTTGGTGGTCTAAATATATGTGTAAATAAAATTTACAATAGCCTAAAGAAAGAAAAAATAAAGGCACACTATGGGATTCGAACGGAGTACCTCTCGCACCGCGGGTTGCCGTCATACCCACTGCACCACGCTGACACGAACATCAGTGGTTCTTAGACACTTGTAAAACCGTGTACATTTTTCGGAGGGACACGTGGTTGCGTTGTGGAGAGTTGTTTTCACTGAAAAGGTTACAATATTGGTTCATTCTTCTCACAAATACTTAAGAAGTAAGTTTAGAAAGATGCCTTGGTTAAGAATTGTGTGTTTGTTGTCGAACTTTAGCATAATGAATGACAAAAGAAGAGAGCCACAACTTGGTGCGACTATTCCTATGACCTTCCAACGGGCCGTCTGAATTCTTATTATAACTCCTTTTTTTTAAAGGTTTACATTAAAAGGCTTAAATGCTTAAAGTCTGATTCTTAGTGGAATAAGCATGCATAAACAATGTATCTGCAATGTAACAAAAAATGACTTAAAAAAAGACGACTACCAAAGTGACTGCCCACCGAGATAAATACAATCCTCAGACTACAAAATAAAGGGAAAAGGATTCTTGGTAACGCTATGAAAGCTGTGATCTCCACCCAAAACCAAAACTGGTATAAGACAAGCCGCCAAGTTTCAAATATGGGTCGGCCTTTCAAAGTAGTGACATCATTCAATCAGGGAAAGGCCGCCAAGGTTAATCCTGTTAGCCAAGTTAATCGCACCTATAATAATAATACTTGGGGCGTTAAATGAAAACTTGAAGATTGCTACCGCCAGTAGCAATGTTCTAGGTTTCATTTAACTTTCGAACTATTAGTAGGTGCGATTAACTACAGGATTAACCTTGGCGGCCCTTCCCTGATTGAATGATATCACTATTTTTGAACTGCCGACCAGTTAACAGTTTTGGTTTTGGGTGGATTGATATAACATAGCTCTACGTCCTGACTCTACGAGGACACATGCCAACTGTAGGTTCAGCTAATAACATGCACCTGCATCAACACACAAAATAGATGCATAGTCAAGAAAAGTACACCATGGATTAAAAACATATTAATCAGGCAGTTAACAAGACACCAATAAATACGGATTACAGGGAAGTATACTGTTTTTACCCTGCGTCAAAAAAAGTAGAATTAAAAGTCGTATTAAAACCGTTCTATGTGTCTTTATTTTATTATCAAATACCATTCATAAACCGTCATCATTCATAAGCAATATTATTTGCAGAACTAACATCATCCTTTGAAATCAATATTTCAGTCGAATATTACCGAAGACCAATATCTCATTAATATCCATCCACATGTGATATAATAACTTGCAGGGGACAAAATACCACCACCAATAGAACAGCAGCATGCCACTATGAGCAGTAGTCCTCCCGTCAGATCGAAAACCCATGAGGTCGAAAATCGAACATCCCATGGGATAGAAATACCATCAAATAGAAAATGTACGGAGCCCTGTAAGCGACATGAAGAAAAATAAAACTTTCTTGTATATACAAGAAGC
>JAHWFP010261041.1:0-11593 GCA_023313725.1 Lithobius niger
TGTAAAGGCCAAAACGATATCCAGACTATATTCCGAAATAGACCCCGCGCTGTTGAAAAAGGCTGGTAGTTTCACACAGTCCGGAGCAAGGCGGCCCGATGGTTAGCAGGACTGTTTCATATGCCAGAGGTCATGGGGTCAAACCTAACTTCGACCACCAAAGATATTTTTGGCAAGAGAAAGGCCCAGTGGTGCCTCGTGCTCGTGTCAATTGTGGCATGCAAAAATCCTAGGAATGTACGATTGGAATTACCTAGCGATATTGGCCCTCTCTCCTTCTGGCGCCTTGGCTTCGGCTGGGAGCACGTCAAACCTCCAAAGGTTCTCACATAGGCGGAGACCCCCTACTCTCCTTCTGTTACTATGCTCACACTGCTCTCACGAAAGAAGATAATCATTACATAAAGTAACGTAATAAAATACAACCAAAATTTTATTCAAAAATGTTGTTTGCCATTATTGGTGTGATACAGCGGTTATTTTACATTCAGGTAAAAAAAAAAAAACCTCTTGTAAATGTTTCAAAATAATAACAATAATCATAATAAGGAAATAAATAAAATAATTAAATAAATAAATATTTTACTCAGCGTAAATCATGAGTATAGGACTCTGGAAGGACAAAGCACTAACACCAGACCTACAGTTAAGATCTGTGAAGAAAATTTCATAAAGAGCAGAGAATTATTAATAAGAAAATCTTTATTTTTTTTTAATATCAATAAATATTTAAAAAAAGCAAGTTATTATTAAAAATTAATAATATTTTTTATTAATGAAGAAGACAGTTGCATTTACAAGCGGTCTTGCTTACAAATTACAACTGGTTCATTTAACCCTTTTCTTTGTGTTTTATTCCTTGCTCTGTGATTTATTTCTGATTTTATCCGTTTACTTTCTAATTTATTTCTGATTTTCACCATTACTTTATTTATTTATGAAAAAAATATACGTTGACACTGTAACATTACCTGGTAATCTTTCAAACTCGGACTTAAGAAATTAATTATGTACAACATTTTTATTGTAAGGTTTTTAAAACCACGAACATCGTCTCAATAACTATTTCGTTAATCAGGAATAATTTTTTTGGAGTGCTGTTGTTTAGTTAGTGATCGGCTTTAAAATCCCCCAAAGCGAAAAAAAAAAAAACTTTGCCCTTGAAGGGGGTACACTGAAAACTGGATAAATCGTGCTGAACTCATGCGGTATTTTGCGGACTTCTTGGACTTCTTCCGTAAGAACTTCTTCGTACACTTTGAAATAAAAAAAAAAGTATGCAGCTCATAGTTTCTTAACTATAGTGTCCGCGGCCTTTCTTGAGTTCGCTGCAGAAGGAACACAGATAATCGATTGCACGTTGTTAGTAGCAGAGTGCCTTGCTGATATCCAAGATGGTTACAAAAACAATGGCGGCCGTCGATTAAAGCCGCCTCCTCCAGGAAGACGCAGCCGCTCATAAAATACTTGCAGGACTCAAGATACGCCGCGCACACAATAACTACAGTTAATAATGGATTGAGTATTTTGATTTCAATTTTGGACCAAACAGGGTTCTGTTTAGCCCCATTTATTAGGTGCAACGATTTTACAGATCAAACAGATAATTGCTTATGACAAAGAATATTAGCTACATGTAGATTATGGCAGTACTTCCAAGCTGATAACCAGAGTACCGACCCTCACTGCCTATATCTTCAACGTATAAATTCGTACCACTCTCCTACGGACACTAAGTACTGGGATTAACGTCTCTTTCAAACCCTTACCTAATTTTATGCAATTTTGTGCTTTCAAGTTTTTTGTAACTCTACGTTTTTAAACACTAAAATGATTTTATGTGTTGGGGCAAAATAAAGAATGGCGTTAAAGTATATGCTGAATGAGCCACTTTATATGTGAGGAAATTGAAACTTGCCAGGTTCGCTTTTCATGGCATTATACTGGGTTCAATACTTGCGCATTGCTTGCGTTCTGGGCCTGAATGGTGGATTTGTGCATCACTTCGTCGAGTATGTATTATGAGTGTGTCCCGAACTACTTCAAATTACACCAAGCTAAATAAATAAATGATTAAACAAATAAATAATAAATAAATAAATAAATAAATAAATAAACACTAGTTGAGTGTGCACGATTCCTTAATAAACCTGGAGAAGTCCTAACCAGAAAACGAAACAGAAACTCCTTCTCCGTTTATATGAATTATCAGTGTTTAATGTTTACGCAGGTTATATACAGATGCGTATTATTACACGTATTATTGCGCATGCAGATTATTATCAAAAAAGCATTTTTTCCCCTCTGTAAGCTATTGTTAGTTTTGATAGCTACTTAGATTTTTCATTCGTTGCCCGTATTGATTATAGAAAATTAAGGCACAAATTAGGGCTTAATTTTGGCTTTCTACTTTTTTTTAAACAATTTTTATTTTAACTTTTATCATGACTTATATACCGATATCCGTATCTCAGCCCGCTTGCAACAATACAACGGTGCAGGAACACAACAAAGAACTAGTTCTCGGCACTCGATTAGTTTTTAAAAGAAGGATGTGTTACGCGCCCCATTGTGTAAATTTACGTAAGTCATTTTTCACCATAATAAACGCTGAAAACGGGGAATATCTGTAACATTTCAAGCATTAAAATTCACTACAATATGACACCCATTGCGACAATTTAAAGTATATAGCTCCTTTAAAACTTTCTTTCAAATCAGTTGTTTCGGCAGTACATTTTTGTTTATACTTGTGGATGGTTCGTTTCCATTTAAATGTCGGACGCACCGACAAGGGTGCCGCAGAACAGCAAAAAAGAAAAAAGAAAGAGGGGATCTTTTTCTGAGGGTCTTTTTTTTGCCTTTTGGGACGTGCCTTACTTTGGCTTAATCAATGTTGCGGATCCTCGAAAAAGCCTTTGTTTAAATGTTTTTGAATATATTTTAATGGCTTTTCTTCATGATTCTGTCTACTAAAAGGGTAAGAAAGCAAAGGAAGGGGACAAAAAGTGGGGCAAAGAGTTGGTTCCAACCCCAACAGCCCCAATGTACGGGCACCCTTGCGCACCAACTTCCGACACAACCATCCCCAACATTAATATGCCGTACTCTCTTCTGAAATATCTCCATCAATCGACAAACGAAACAAATCTTCAAATATCAATTTCGAAGCCATAATAGAACACTATAAACGCAAAAGAAGACGGTTGTTTTTTCACTTTCCGCCTTGCAGTGTTGGGCTACTCCATGCACTATATCATTATTATAAACGGGACAGAAAGCCAATTGGGTTCGATAAGTTTTAAATAAATACGGATGCAAACCTATTTACGTTGCCTTTTGGACTTAAATGTCAGACTGTCGAACCCACGACCTTTGAAATCAAAGGCCGGAGTCCTAACCGCTCAGCCATACTGACGTGGCTCCGGCCTTTGATTTCAAAGGTCGTGGGTTCGATTCCCCGCTCAGGCAGTCTGACATTTAAGTCCAAAAGGCAACGTAAATAGGTTTGCATCCGTATTTATTTAACACTATATCATTATTGACGTCGCGTGCTTCTTTATTGTCGGGCAGAGATGCGGACATCGGTAGATAAATAAGTTATCGCCTGCGGCCCTCGACATTGTTAGTTCTCAGTACTCGGGAAGCAGGCGATAGCATATACTGCAAAATTCTTGACTTTCAATATAAATCTTTGCAAAACACTTGGAAATGTTCTAGAGTTACAAATGAAAGTTTCCTTAGTAACTCTTTATATACTTGAATAAATACAGAATGAAAATGGTTTAAAAGTGACTAGCATTTAAAGTCCCTTTTAAACTTTATAAAGCTACTTCAACGCTCTGACGCTGGTCAATGATTAAAGATAAAGAATGAAAACCGAGGGCTTTGTATAATGTTTCTGCGGTTTGAGGTCGTTCCCCCTTGTAATGACAACTTGAGCTACAATGGACTAGCATATTCGTTGGCTTTGTCACTGAATGTACAACAATGCACGCGGTGAAGGCATCATTGTTGGGTGTTCTTTCATCCTTTTTTGCTGATGGGGGCCATTGGGTAGTAGCACAGTTACAGAGGCAAAGCTATCATCGCTTAGCTGCCTAGGTCGCGTGATTGCTTTGACATGCCCACTTTATGAGCACAAACAACTCGTACGAGTCACCCATTGTTGTAGCCATGCTCTTCCATTGTTGCAGTCTTTCTGATAGCGTGATCCTGACATGTATTTTGCAGCCGCTATAGACCACTTGATGCCATAGTTACTGATGACTTGGTAATTATGCCTTTTGGGGAAACAATCATAGGACCTTAGGGCTTCGGGCAGATGACCAGGAGTGGTTAACGCTCGTTAAACCCTTTAAGGTAATTATGCCGTGGTACGGCTCCCGTTATTTGTTGTACTGGGTACGCCTAGTGCCTCCCGTTACAAAGTGAGATAATTACTCCAAGTTGGGACGTTCATCAATGTTCGTGTCAATATTGAGTGAAGGGGGCAGTCGGGATCATGCAACAATGCACAGACACGAGCGTTTTTTCTTTGTTTTGCTGCAGCGATGGTGCAACACGGAAACCAGCAACAATGTAGACACAGGAGGTGTTTAATCGACGAAGGGATGTTTAATTTCGTTGTGCGGTGACGGAGTAATGCGGGAGTGAGTGTTTCATGCATAAAAACAGTGTTGGTTCTGGTTTGACATGGTGGTTTTGGAAAGCTGTGAGAAAAGTGATAAATTAAGCCCATTGGCAAAATAAGGAAGCTGATTTATGTCGAACTTAGTAGCAGGATGTAATAATAATAATAAAAACATTTTATGCGTTAGAGCATGCAAAAGAAACAGGAAGGTCCTGTTAACCTGTCCAAGAAAAAGTTAAAGAACGAATTAAAAAGCAGGTAAAAAATATTCAATCACTATAATGCAGTGACACTTGCCGCCATATTGGCACCAGTATGGGTTTTGGAGGGCATAACTACAAGGTGCACTACATAAAAATGGAGGGAAAAACAACGGAAGAGCAGATTTCTTAAGCTTAAAATAACGTTGTTTTCTCCAACAACAAAAATCGCGCGTTTTAGATCTAAGAAATCACTCTTCACAGCATCGGCTTCAGTATGACGCCCTTCTGTTTCTCTCTGCAGTGCCCCTTGCAGCTAACCCATTAAGGCTCCAGCATAGAGTTATATACAATAATGCTACGTCGTGTCACTGCTCTATAGTTTGTTACACTTTATGCTTTCAGAAAACTGACTGTATGACGCCACGTTTCCTGCCGCTACGAGTACAAAAAAAACATGAAAATATCCCATACGTAGACTGTGACAGTAACTGTGTAGACTCTACAAGTGTGATATTCACAAGTTTTTGCACGAATAGTGCAAGGAAACGTGGCATCATACAGCCAGTTTTCTGAAAACATGATGTGGAACAAACTATACATGGTGATTACAAGGGGAGGAGGTCAGGGGAGGTAGGGCTAATTTACGCTAAGTCAGGGATATTGAACAAAGCTTAGGGCACGTTTACGCAACACTCGATTTTGCATTCTCGCAGTTAGAAGCTAGAAATCAACTCAAATTCCAACATGGCGGCGGTTTTATGTCTGCCGCCTCGCAACGAAAACAGCAAATAACGTGAATTCAGGAGCGTTTGAGAAAATTGTTTTGTCATGAGGAATTCTTTATATTATTGGCACGGATTATAAGACTGCAAGTATTTACTCAAACGATGTCGGATTTAGTTAATCAATTTGGCGTTGTTACCATGGCAATGTCACCTTTGCCGATCGCGATTGAGTTCTAGTTGCGAAAATGCAAACGCGAGTCGCTGCGCAAACGCGTCCTTAAGTTGTTAAAGTAAGTCACTTCCATACCAAGGTGGTCCAGTTTTGAAGATGTCCAGTTTTAATGCTAACCTGTACCACAGAGGCTGGCAGATTCGGACCCATTAAGGACGAGTGATTCAGCCCAATACCTCGTCCCTAATGGGGTTGAATCTACCGGCCTCTGTGATACAGGCTAGTATTAAACTGGGCTTCTTCAAAGCATCTACAAAACTGAACCTCCTTGGTTTGGAACTGACTTACTTTAACACGTAAGCTTTGTTGTTAAAGTAAGCTGAGGGTTTAAAGGTTAGGTTTAGGGTTTTAATTAGGTTTAAAGCTGTCTGTTGGAGGAAGAAGTGGACAAGTTGCTGGTTTGAAGGGAGAAGCGATTAACTGTGGATGTAGGCAAAAGTCGGCTAGTCTCACACACTGTGACATTAATGGTTTGACATTTCCAATGCGACTGTGTTACATTGTTTACTTCGAAACTGTATGACGTAATTGCCTAATTGGTATTAGAAATCTTCTCAGCTAAGGTCTTGATTGTCTAGTTGCAAACGACGTTACAGGCGTGGTTTAAATTTGAGTTGCGTAATTTCATTACGAGCATCTACATTTTCTGGGGAAGCGTCACTATATGGGGTAATGCCTCGAAAAACGGGCGGATTAGTTTCAACAATCTTTACAGCAATGTTTAACCATTGTTATGGTAGCCAGATATTGCTCAAATGGGCATTCGTATACATTATACCAAGAATTTAAAGGGTTTGGGAGGAGAATTTGTAACTCTAAAAAGTCCCTATTGAAACGTGTTAGATTCGTCCATATTAGTTCAGTCCGAGTTTTCAGAGGGCGCCACGTGTTCCATCTGGTAATTTTTTTCTCATTTTTCAGCCCAAATCTAAAGAGCTAGGCTGAATAATAATTAAATACAAGCTAGTTTCGTTTAGTTTAGTTTAATTTTAGGCTAAAAACTAAGTGGAAATTAACACATAAAACACATGGCACCCTCTATAAACTAAGATTGAACTAATACGAATGTGTCTAAGACGTGTCAGTATGGGTCTCAGTCACAAATTCTCCTCCCCAACCCTATAAATTCTTGATTATACGAATTACTGTACTGTACGCTGACGATTTAGAAGCAGGAAGAAGTAAGATTATTGGGAGGGGGTTGGGGGGGGGGCGTGTCTGCAAAAGTCATGAGCCAAGAAATCTCTAATCAGGGTAGTGGCGAGACAATGTCCAAAATACGCTAGTTCCCTTAATTAATGAATTTACCTTGGTAGTAACTCGAGTTGCTACCTTCTTCAGGCTGACAGAACTGGGCCTACCACACCTGAACCACTACGAACACCAATTGTAAGGTTCGCTGAAGGTCCTTTTCTTCAGTAGTGAATTCCATAGAATGTTTCTCACCTACGCGAAATAGTAGACTATCAAGAAAGAATTTAGAATTCGTGGTGACAGGACTACGTGAAAAAACAAAAAGAAATACTTAAAATCAGTGAAACAAAAAAACTCACGTAACGCATTTCCACAAAGCATTATTAGTTTTGCATCCTTAATTCGCCTGTCAAAAGCCATCAGAATCAAAATTAAACCGCATCAAAATGAAAGGAAAGATGTATCAAACAAATAACTACTATTTTACAGCTATAATTTGTGGGCAAAATCAAGTTTATTATCTATCTCAAAGTTTTAAAAAACCTGTCGTGAAATTTGGAATTGAACTAAAATTAGTGAAATAAATTTAAAAAAAAAACATTATTAAATGGCATTTGGAAACAAATCAATAACTCGAGTTATAAAATCCGTTAAAAAACATAAGTAAAAGTATGTACTTGAATTGTGTTTATTTGTACGTTTTTTGTTTTCCATTTGTTTATTTTTTGGCTGCATGCAGCTGTCTGTATTAACCTACGTACTGTAACTATACCACCACAGTAAGCAACTTGATTCATGGTGGGTTGTTTTGTTAACGATACAAAATAAATAAATAATTAGCAAGTAAATGCGTAGATGTTTATAGGAAGTTTTTACTTTTAACGTTGGTCACATACTCTTTTTACAATTTGTTGGTTAGAAAGAGAATTAGGGAAAGAACGAGGCATCACTCCAGCCTGATATGACCATTGATGCCATCTACCCAAACCATCACCAAATAATTAAAGTGTGCGCGGCTTATCTTGAGTTCGCCGCAGAACGAACACAGATAATCGATTGTGCGTTTTTGGCAGCAGAGTGCCTTGTTGATATCCAAGATGGTTACAAAAACAATGGCGGCCGTCGATTAAAGCCGCCCCCTCCAGGACTCAAGATACGCCGCGCACACAATAAAATACTGAGAAGTGAGTGTCGAAACGAGACTTAAACATGCTGAGCAGACCGGAAGTTGAGAATTGAGAGAATTCTAGAAATTGACGACGCTGTCAGTGAAGAGATATTGGCAGGTGTCAAGACGAGCAGATAGAACCTTGCAATCATACCTTCTGGTATTGCCAAAAAAGGGCAAAAAGTTGTTAGGATTAAGATAACAAAATCTTTCAAAATCTGAAAAGGTTAAATATAGCGTCGCCACATATGAATTATTCTCTGAATTATAACATTTATTTTGGACCATCAAATAAACCCATACCTAGTTTGATTAGTTTAATTTGTTTCGGCTTAACGTGTCGACCAGGCAGGCGCAGATTGTAATTCGTAATGGGTTGAAAGCGTCCACACTATTTGAAGTGTGGTGTAATTTGAATTCTGATTGCTTTTGATGGCGAATGTAAGTCTATACAAATCGAATATTGCTCTGTGAATATACATTATTCATGAAACAAGAAAAGTCGGTTTTTCTTGTTTCACCGATTTTGAGGATTTTTTATATAGTATTGCCAGCCTTACATCCTCCTCTCGCCCCTTTAGCATTTTTGTTTTTGCATGATTGCTACCGTATTCATTACAACTTTAAAAATGTAGCCAGCTTATTGACAAAAAATTAGGAATTTTTAATACAATTTTAATAGAATTTTAAGGCACATAAATGCGCAAATTTGGGCGCTTATCCGTCACGACCTAGCAACGAGTCTTGAGCACTGTTCAACACTTCAACGGAACTCTTTATAAACTGGTGGTGGTGTATAGTGCGGGTGTTTGTTTATTGTTTAATAGATTAGTAGCTGGCCACTGTGGGAGAGCCCTTCATTATTAAACTGACTACCCCAGCTGGGAGGTCCGTATTTGTTTATTCTTGCACCTGTCCAAAAGAAAAATTGTTATGCATTCCCGCAAAGTTTTGTCACCATTAGAAGTCGTGATGTCATACATCTGGGTAATCCCAGCAAGTAATAGCACAACGGGTGAACGAAAACCTGAAAAATAGTTCACTGTGCAATTTTCGCGTGATTCATTTATCAGTTAACTGGCTAAATTTAACGCCAACGGCGACTTAAGTTCAATTTTAAGTCGAAAGAAATTTGTTTCACGTGAATTTTGGCTTTCTTACCACCACAATCAATGGGTAACTCGCACACGAACACCAGTCCCCCAAAATAGCAGTAGGTTGGCTAATGCCTCCTTTTCAAAAAGTTGGTGTACATGTTTAAAACCAAACACGGTTTGTGCGGGTACAGCCTCCTCTGGCAATGAATCCCAAGCCGCAATCACTCTGGTAGCAAAACAATATTTACGGCAATTTATTCTAGATATTTTTGCTATCACATGCAGTCATGCCGGCTTGGAATTCATTGCTGGAGGAGGCTTGTGTTCTCGTGGCCGTGTACACACCATAAACTTCCGTCATGTTTTACGTACAAACAGCTCCTGAATCTTTAATAAAGACAGAATTATCTTCTTATAAGGTCTTTCTTAACGTGCTCCTTAACCTCCGTATCCTGAGCGGTGAGTTGAAGCCAGGACCTTTGAAACGAAATGCCAAATCCCAACCGCTAAGACATACCGTCACATCCCGGGCTCATTTGGCTTTCCGTCCTGTTTAATCCCTAATTTCACATTCGTTGGAATTAACCCTTTCACTACTGAATTACTTCTGATGATTTTTTTAAAGGCACATAACTCCCTCCGGTATATTTTAACAGCTTCACTCGATACATTACCGGAAATAGTTTTATATAAACTGATTTACCTTTCATTTGCTGGTCTAAGGGTACGATGCAGATGTCAGTAGTGGCGCGTGAATCTTATTAGGCTTGTTTTAAACGGCTCGGTCCGAGCGGTATATAACTCCCGCCACATCACCGGCAAGCCGCGGCCCTGGAGGAAGGATAATTAATCCTTCGCTCACGTTTGCGACTTGGTCGTACGATGCAGCGGCCCCGAAATTAGTATGACTAGTGTCATAGAGCAATGCGCGCTGCGGTCGTTTGAACTATATTTTAGCGTAGGTGACGCAGAGTAAAGCGGCCTGAACGGAGGGATTTATGTGCCTTTAAGTGGTAGTTGGGTCCCATATGATAGTTGGGTCGGTCGTGGGATTCGAACCGGCATTCTCTTGTTTGGAGACGAAGACGCTGACCAATGGGCTGTTGCAGCTGGCTTTGGACAGGGTCTCCGGGGCTCCCTCACAAAGCTTGCGGCGCGCGTGAGGACTTAGTTTTTGGCCCGAATACTTTATGTCCTTGTTCGAGGACAAATCGCTGGAAATAATATTTTCTCATTTATTGAGCCTTGTAAGTGTATGATTTGTCTTCCCACTCCATTTCTATGGCCGAGCCAACTTCGGTCGAATGGAGCCCTGGTCACGGTTGTGACTTTAATAACGGGTTCAGTGAGTTATCTTTATGCCAGTGGAGGATGTGGCCATAGCGATTAAGGCGCTATGCAAGTGATCTGGGGGCAAACTGGGTAGCCGGTTCGAATCCGGGTCATGCCACTCCGACGAAACGTAAGTGCATAAAGGTGGCTTACTGAACTACGTTATATCTAGTGTATGATTTTCGCTGTTGGCTTATTTTCAATTTCCCTTGTTCGAGGACACCAGCAGCGAAGGGGTTAAATTCGAAATCAATCAAATTGGGGTTTGGGGACTTTTAGCTCTTAAATAACTAGATTAGGACTAAAATTTTCAGGGAAATTAATCAAAAATTAACGTGCAACTAAGAACTCGACGCATAAAACGACACCCAAAGGTACACACCTCACGTTTTCCCCTTAGGCTTAATGGTTGACCAATTAAACCAATACAGGTACGTACATCAACACACTCCCAAAAGAGGAGGATCAACTGTTAGTGAAAATGGCCCAGTAAGTTTTTTCTGAGGACCTTGTTTTTTTTTTTTCCTTTATTTGGTGTTTTAACCCCTACCCCTCTTTTTACCATTTTTACCCCTACCCCTCTTTTTACCATTTTTACCCCTTTTGCTTCGGAAATTTAGCGATTTGACATGCATTGTCATATCAAGAAAGAGCACCCCTGCCTCCCCAATGTGCACTTCCGTGTAATCCGCCAATCTTATTTATTGTGTCTTCACTGCTGTTTTATGTGCCTGCAAAACTCGAGGGGGATTCTCATCATGATAAATCGACTTAACGGGCAACGAAGGTGATTTACACTTGTCTACTATAATAATTGGCATTTTTTTTTAAATCTCTTAAATACAAAAATAACAATTGACATTCGTTGCATACAGCATTTGTACAATGGAAAAAAAAATTTGAGATTTGCTAATTTTAGTACCATATCTTGCCACTAGATGTCGTTGCCGGCAAAGCGTGTTAACCTAACTGCAGTTTTAATACGTCGTACAGTTTTTAGATGTTCTGT
>JAHWFP010261053.1:0-11783 GCA_023313725.1 Lithobius niger
AATAATTGATATTAAATGATCAATTGGTAAAAATTGTACTAGGCCCGGGTGTCAGCCATTCAGTAGAATGGAGCCCCAAACAAGCAGACGATTCTGCTATTTCGCTTGCTGAAACCGTATTCGTTTCGCCATTGTCAAATGCTTCTTCTGACCAACCCTAGTTTTTAAATGTCAGTATTAGGCTACAGCAACTAGCCTAGTTATTTTCCCATTAGGCCTTAGTAGAATCAACATTTTCCATTTCCTAAGACTAGGCCTACTATGCTTTCTTAGCGTGTACATCCTAATATGCAAAGAAACCCTTAGATATTCTCCTACTTCGATTGCGTTGTCTGTACTCGAAACGAAATCCTTTCCTCATTTTAAAGTTCGTTTAAGCGCTTGTTTTTGCGAAATGGCACGTTTGGACTATTATGTAGCAAAAGGGGTATTTTTCACACATGGGGTCCGGACCGAGTACGAATGGTGGAACATGGTTAGAATTGTGTTGGAAATTCCTTCATTCCACCCCTGCCGATACTAAAATGTCTAATGGATTACTTTTTGAGCCAATCAAAGTCTTTCATGCCCGTGCCACTTCACTCGTCTTTGTTGTGTCCGTAAGCTGTAGGTACCGATCGTGAAACAATATAATAAGATTTGTTTTTGAGTTTGAGCGTCATTTGTTTATTTATATTTCTATCACTCAAAGTAGAGTGGTCAAATTCTTTGCACAATAGATTTGTTTGTTTTTCATCACATTTTTTATGATTGTAACTGAAACCGAAAGTGCAGACTGGCTCAGTCGCTTGTATGATTTGGTGGCGTATGCTATCTCTGCTTGGCAGGAGTGCAAGTCACCTGTTTTTGTAGTTTGAATCAACGTGTTGTAATCTCTTAGCATGAACTGGTGTCGTAATCTCTCACCGTGAAGTGGATTGAGAATGGCAGCGTGTTCAAATCAAATCGCATAGCTTACATTTGGGCTTAATACATCGATTGCCCCTTTTTTTCGTGTCTATTGGTTGTGTTAGGTGCCAAAGAAACTTGTACAGTACGCTCTCATAATGAACAACCCAGCGCGCCAAAAATGGCTCTTTATACTTAAAGAGTTCTTACAGAAGGTTCCTTTACAGTGAACTGTGAGTGTACCGATTACAAAGTTCTTAAATGGAGTGTAAAAACCTGACAAATAAAATCGAACTTTATCTGCTTTCTGATGGTTCTGCGAAAACAGCAATGTAAACTGTAGTTTTACATTGTTTGGTGAAAAAATTTCAATTTTGGGCTGTGGTTCAGGTGTGGTTTTTTGTTGTCTGATAAATTTATTGATGTCTTGGTTGGTTTGTCTATCAGTTCCATATAAGGATTGTTTTAGCATGTGAAAAGGTCTTTAAAGCACTGAAAAAGGGTTCTTTATATGGAGCTGTTCCATATTATAGAGCCCTTTTTAGCATACAAACAGAAGGTGGCAAACGAAATTGTTAAAAAGTTTTTTTGTGGGGAAAATTTCATTATTTGGCAGTTCGTTATATCACAGGGCTCGAAATGTCCAGAAAAAAGTGCGTGGCATAATTGCGATGCAAAATAATGGTTAGCAATTTTATGAAACATATATTATTATATTTTTCTTGGCAGGTAAAAGGGCGTTTTCCTTTTCATTGATGGTTCAGCTAGAACACGAGCATGCGATTGTGTGACGTATAAATTGCACCTTTTTTTTAATACCTAAATATTCTGATACTTTGTTACGAGTGTGTATCGTTCAATTTCATTCTTTGCACGTTGTATAAAAATAACCTAACTTCTGTAGGGATTGGAATTTTACGCAACACAATGATTGTTCTCCTTCGCAGAATCCTCCTCACTGTGTTACAACATTGGGGATCCTTCCCTATGCCTACGGCGCTTTTTTACCTCATTAACGCAGTCATTTATGCAAAATATTGCGTCACTTCCGCCTCTATCCCGCTTCCCCCTACCCTGTCCGCGTCCACTCACTCTTTTTCTTGCCGCTGGCGCGTGCAGTCAGACATTCTTAAGCTAAGATTGTTGAATTACTAAGGGGAATTCTTTTCGAAAGATCGTTTTCGCAGTTGAACTGAGGTGCGCCATCTTTCCAAGCAAAGCAGCGTGGCTACGAGGCTACGCGATTGGTGGTGAGTATTTCTATCGATACTGGTTGGAGAGTATTAAGATGGCGGCCGGCATGGTAACGGCAGAATTTGTGGGAACGAAAAACGTGGCGGCCTGTTAGGCCGGCCGAGTACGTCCGCACGTGGATATAATTGCTTCTTGAGAACGTGGCGGCAGTGGTTTAATGCGAATTGTCAGGTTCGTAGTATTTGTTTTTGGTTTGTGTGACGGAATTTGAAGGAGAAGGTGTGGTTGGGAGTTCATATGTGAAACCCATTGTCGGAGTCGGTAGCTGACCGAACCGGCGGGAGCCGCGAGTGGCGGACAGTGGAAAAAGTAGTTGGTATTGGTGAATAAGACAGTACGAATGGCTCGGTTTTAAAATTTTTTTTTTTTTTTGGGCGATGCGAAACACTGGGGCGTGTAAGGCATCGACGATACCGAGCGGGAGTAGATGAGTTTTGTTGTGTGTGCGGTTGGATTGGAAAACAAGCGCTGGAACGGAGCTTGAAAATAATGAGCACATGGCGTGCTGGAAGTTTGAGAGGCCATAGGGCAGAGTGGGCGGCCATTGGGGCGTCACCGGCGGTGTTGGATATTGTAGACGGTGCTGGTCTAGAGTTGGGAAATACGCCACCGCTGAGGGCGGTTTGGGCGAGGCCGCCGTTGTTTGACGATGCAAAGGAGATTGCCCCGAAATTGAGTGAGATGTTAACTCAAGGTGTAATTGAGAGAGTGAAAAACGGAAGTGTAGGATTTGTGTCACCAATATTTTCAGTGGCAAAGCCGGACGGATCGATCAGGATAATTTTGAACCTGAAAGGCTTGAATGAGTTTGTAGTTGTACGTAAGTGCTACTTGGATACACTACCAAGGGTGGTAGAACATTTACAACCAGGATGGTGGATGGCTACCATAGATCTGTCTCAAGCATACTATGCAGTGGCAATAAAAGAAGGTGCACGACGGTTGTTAATGTTTTCCTGGCAAGGTTGTCTTTACCGTTTTTGTGTGCTGCCATTTGGGTTGGCGTCAGCCCCGGGTACTTTTATGAAGCTTATGTCAGTGGTGAGGCGCTTCTTGCGCCGGGCCGGTGTGTTAATTTTCATTTACCTGAATGATTTTGCAGTAGTAGGCCCGTCCGCAGCAAGTGTGCGGCGGGATGTGCGGAGAGTGTTGGAAACCTTGCGGAAGTTGGGATTTTTCGTAAATTACGAAAAGAGTGTGCTGGTACCGTCGCAGGCGGTGCGATTTTTGGGAATGATGTTGGATCTAGAGTCAGCCCGTTTTGTGCTGCCGCCTGAGAAGCAGGCTGGTATGGTAGGCGTGGTTGCGAGGCTGCAACAAGACCCGGTCACGGTCGTTAAGGAGCTTCAACGGTTGTTGGGGCTGGCAGAAAGTTTGTTGTGTGCCGTGGAGTACGGCAAGTTGCACACACGATGGTGGCAACATGACCTGGTGACCTGGTGTCGTGCGGGAGTGCACGGAGGAAGCCTCTCGCGCGGTTCTTGCGAAGATTTGGACTGGTGGGCGAAGGCTCTGGGTCGCTCAGTGGTAGCAAAATCGTGGGTCTCGGTGGAGGCCGCAGTAGTGGTGACAACGGACGCGTCGGACATGGGCTGGGGAGCAGCCACTGGGGATTCGCAAGCGCAGGGGAGGTGGCAGCCCAGGGAGGCTGCCTTGCATATAAATGCAAGGGAATTATTGGCTATGCTTAAAGCGCTAGACGTTTTTGGAGACCTGGTCAGGAGACGGGTCGTGCGAATCCTTTCGGATAATGTAGTGGCCGTGGCATATGTGAATCATCAAGGGGGGACAAAGTCCCAGATGCTAAATGCCATGGTCCGTTGCCTAGAGCAGCGTAGAAGTCAGTTGGATTGTCGGGTACAGGCGGCATTTGTGCCGGGGAAGTTGAATGTGACAGCGGATGGGCTGTCTCGAAATTTCTGGGACAGATTTGACTTCTGATGGTATACTGCGGCGTTCCAGAAGATTTGTAGGTGGTTTGGGACGCCAGACGGGGACGTATTCGTATCGGAGGCGACGGCCCAATTGCAGCGATTTGGTCGTGGGGACGCTGCCCAGGGGCAGAGTTTGTGGATGCGTTCAGTGTGAACTGGGGCCCGTGCGTTCCGTATCTTTTTCCCCCGTGTCCTTTAATTGGACGTTGCATAGACAAACTCGTCGTGGATCGAGTTGAGTGGGCAGTACTAGTGACACCAGACTGGCAGTGTGCAGCCTGGTTCGTCCGGCTGTTGGCCTGCGCCAGGGAGGGACCTTATCCCTTGAAGAGCGCAGGGGCCCTTCTCTGGGACCCGTACTTGGACGCCGAGGTGGCGGATGAGTGGGGTCCCTGGGTAGTCTGGGGTGTAGGTACTGGTTGATTAAGTGGGACCAAGGTCACCACAGCCATATTTGGAGCGATTCCGAGGTGTGCACTGCTTCCTAATCTATCCCAATGTTGTAACACAGTGAGGAGGATTCTGCGAAGGAGAAATGAAGATTCTCCCAGAGAACTTGTTCTCACCAGGAGAATCTAAGTTCTCTGAGTAGAATCCGACGAAACTGTGTTACAAAACAGGGCCCGCCCGCCTCCCTGCATGGAATCGTGCGTTCACAGCAAGAAAAGAGTGAGTGGACGCGGACAGGGTAGGGGGAAGCGGGATAGAGGCGGAAGTGACGCAATATTTTGCATAAATGACTGCGTTAATGAGGTAAAAAAGCGCCGTAGGCATAGGGAAGGATCCCCAATGTTGTAACACAGTTTCGTCGGATTCTACTCAGAGAACTTAGATTCTCCTGGCGAGAACAAGTTCTCTGGGAGAATCTTCATTTCTATTGTAAATGGTCTAGGCCTACTACAAAAAGATTTTTTTAACTTAGTTAGAAAGTTCTTTTGCCATGATCTTGCGTTGCTAAACTGCTACGCAAATTTCAATTTTGTATCGCTAATGTCTAAATTTGTGGTGCAAACTGCGATGCGATACCGCTAATTTCGACCCTGTATCAAGTTTACCAGGGTTCAGACATAACCTGGAAATCTCGGGAAAAATGAAAATAGAGCCAAAATCTCAGGGAAAACAAGAAATTTTTTTTAATCATGGAAAAGACTGGGGAAAATGCTTTTGTGTCTGATCTGTAAATTCCAGCAGATCAGGAACAAAATCCTAGGCTAGTAGCAAATATTTTAATTTGTGCTTTAATATGTTCAAGTATTTTAGACATAACTTCAATAAACTAAATCTTGGGCTAGGACCAATATTTGTGATGAAAATGTGTTTAGTCTCGTCTGGACTAGTCTAAAACAGCTATTTTCTGGGATGTTGCATTATTTTCTTTCAAATATTATTAAAAACATTAGCTGTACAGCCTGTTTCCTTAACTAAACATCTTGTAAACACCTGGAAACTGCCATTGGATGCGCCTGGAAAACCTGGAAATGTCAGGGAAACTGAGAATTAAAAAAATGTCTGAACCATATCTACTGTTAATCTATAGTAGCTGGGCCTAACGAAATTTCTCTTTTGCAGCAATCTTTTATTGTATGCAGCGCTGTTATTTTTGTTGGTATAGCTAGTTTTTATGTAAAAAGAAAAATTATTGATCCCTCTCCCCCCCCTCTCCCCGATTTAATTTTTTTTTTTTTTTACATAGCCTAAATAAAACTGACTTCTAAAATTTGAATCTAAAGCTCTCAAATAAACTATTGTAAAATTTTAGCGCTGTATTTGATACTGTGGTCCAACACTAGTTTACACCAAATGTTTTTGTTTTTTGTACAGTAGCATGTAAAAACGTGTGGGCAGAGCCGCAGCTTTGTTTGGCCATACTAACATTACTCAAAAGAGTTCAACTCGACTGAATGAAAACAAGTGACAGCCAATGTCAATGACATCGACAGATGGTTGAGTGTTGGGCAAATGTGGAAAGTTCTTTACCTGTTTGCGAGGTCAACCTAGCCTAATGTACCTGAAAAGAACTAGCCTACCTACAAATTTTCAGTGTGTACTGCAGTACGTTATTCAATAACAACCATTCCTAAAGTTGCTATTAGTATTATTGCACTCTCTCAAAATGTAGAAAAAGGCTATAATAGGGAGTTTCCGTATTCTCTAAAACTGGTCACAAAATGTAAAATTAAAATTTTTGTTAGGCCTGATGAAATTTGTTGCCTTAAATTAGATAGCCTAGGCTAAATAGAATGAGTTATGCCGTAGGCCTACTTACCAAGTTACCATCAAGTTCAGTACACTATTAACTTATTAGCCTATGTGTACGCACCAACTGAAAAAGTGGGTAACACCCAGGATTAGCCTGTGCGTAGCCTATTAAAACTGTTAAATAGGTACTGTTCGTACAACTACAAGGTGCTTGAAGTTCTTGAAAGTTCTTGGACTTGTGAAGAAATTATACAAGGCCTTGAATTCCTTGAAATTGTTAGCTATGCCCTTGAATTTTATTTTATTTTCATAATTTTAAACAATATGTACCCCCAATGTAACATATGTCAGTTTAGTTGTATCCCGCATGCGCGAAAGTGAAATACTTACCTGGGCAGCATGAAATTAAAATGGCTCCCTCCACATTCCCCATTGTGTGGTCAAACTGGCCGTGTAAACATTATGAAACTCGGTGTCAGAGTAGCTCTCGTCCCCGCGCACATTTTAAGCCCAACCACAAGTCCGTGAGACCTCCGAGCCAAGCTATTCCAAAAAAAAAACCTGCGATGCCACTTAGAAATAGCATTATGAGTGTTACGGCCGCGCGGTTAAACGGTCGGGGCTCAACAACTGGCCATGCAAGATTTTCCCTCTGTGGTCCCCGGGTACGTCCCCCCCCCCCCCTCCCACGCATTATCCCTCAGCCATGCTCTCCCTCTCTGAAACTCCTGGTGGTTGTAATTCTTAGGGAAGTAAATAGCGTTTTCAATGGAATGCAGCATTCTTATTCTCAGTGTGGCGAAAAAGCATGTTTTGATAAGCCTGCAACAATGATTGTGCATATAGTGATTGTTAATCAACCAACCCTGAAACTATTGGCTCTTATAGCCAGTATTGTTGAAGCAATATTTCGTTTGTTAATGATTGTTACAGGGCATAGCCTATCCGTTCACATTGTTGGCCGCACTCGCTTTTTCTTTTGCTACCGTGCCAAGAATGAACCCGCTCGTCCTTATTGTAAGTTAATTTGAGTCGTTTTCATTGGCTGTCCTGATTATGAGTTTGCTGTGTGCATCGCAGCACAACCAAACGTAATGTATAAATACCCCAGCTTTGAACAAATAAAAAACAAACTTGCCATTTGTTTTAAACAACTTGCTTGTTTTTCGTAAAATGTTGTTAATGTTGAGCTTATCTTTTAAATTTTGATTCTCCACGTGTTATTAACTGGCTAGGCTGTTTGAACGATTCTAGGAAGAAGAAAACTGCGAAAAAGCCCTAAGAAAAAAATTACGGTGCCTGGTGAAATTGAACCAAGGCATCTGACTGAACCTAATCTGTTACAGCAACGACACAGAAATCGAAACAATATTTTTGGTTGTGCTTATTTTACCACGGATTATTTTTCCAGCTGGTTTTTTCCATCGTCCTTTTATTGGCTGCTTTTTTTTCATCCTGCGCACCAACGTTTTAGTGTTTAGTGAGTTTACCAAAACTAAGAACCTTTTATTCAATAAAGGTCCTTCAAAAAATTGTATTAATCTTGGGAAGAGGTTTTGAAAAAGTCCTTTTTATAAACCCTGGATCAGTGGGCTACTGACTGATGTTCCATGTTTCACTGATCCTGTATTTCTTATGTTTCACTGATCCTGTATTTCTTATGTTTCACTGATCCTGTATTTCTTATGTTTCACTGCCAATTTCTAATTAAATTATTAAAAGTAGGCTGTTTATGAGATAAACAAGTGGTGGGATAAACAAGTGGTGGGATAAACAAGTAGTGGGATAAAGAGTGCTGAAGTAAAGGAGTGGTGGGATAAAGGATATGGGATAAACGGGGGTCCGAGATGTTAACATAAACGGGGGTCTGGAATGTATGTATGTAAACAGGGTTCTGGGATTGATGGATGTATGTAAACGGGGTTCCGGGATGTATGTATGTAAATGGGGTTCCAAGATGGATGGATGGATTTAAACTGGGGTCTGGGATGTATGTATGTAAATGGGGATCCAAGATGTGGGATATATATATGTATTTAAAAGGGGGTCTGGGATATATGTACGTATGTAAACAGGGGTCCGGGATGAATGTATGTATGTACGTACGTAAACGGGGGTCGGGAATGTATGTGTGTAACTGTGTATTCAATTGGAGGTCTGGTATATATGTACGTATGTAAACAGGGGTATGGGATGTATGTTTGTATGTAAACAGGGGTCCGAATTGTAGAATTTTGTATGTAAACGGGGGTCCGGAATATATGTATGCAAATGGGGTCCAGGATCTGGGATATATGTATGTGAATGTGGGTCCGGGATGGATGGATGTACGTATGTACACGGTGGTCTGGGATGTATGTTAGTGGGGGTTTGGGATCTAGGATATATGGATCTATGTAAACAAGGGTCCGGAATTTGCGCATGTAAATGGGGGTACGGCTTATATGTATGTATGATTAAACGGGGTCCGGGATGGATGTATGCATGTATGTATGTAAATGTGAGTCCGGGATGAACGGATGTATGTATGTAAACGGGGGTCCGTAATGGATGTATTATGTAAACTGGGTCCGGAATAGATGTATGTATGTAAACGTAGATCCGGGATGTATGGATGTGTGTTTGTATGTAAATGGGTGTCCGGAATGTTTTAAACAGGGGTCAGAGATGTATGAATGTAAATGGGGGCCCGAAAAGTATGTATGTAAATGGGGGGCCCGGGATGGATGTGTGCATGTATGTAAACGGGGGTCCGGAATGTAGTATGTATGTACGTAAACGGGAGTCCGGAAAGGATGAATGTATGTATGTAAACGGGGGTCTGGAATGGATGTATGTATGTAAACGTGGGTTTGGAATATATGTTTGTATGTAAACATTGGTCCGGGATGTTTGTATGCAGGATGGTCCGAAAGTCTAGTTAGCAGTTTAATAACAGGGTTCAGACAAAACCTGGAAATCTCAGAGAAAATGAAAATAGAGCTAAAATCTCAAGAAAATTTAAGGGAAAACAAGAAATCTTATGAAAATCAGAGAAAAGACAGGGAAATTTGGGAAAAAAAATGCCTTTGTGTCTGATCTGTAAGTTCCATTGAATTAACAGATCAGGAACAAAATCGTAGGCTAGTAGCAAATATTTTAATTTGTGCTTTAAATGTTCAAGTATTTTAGATATTTCTTCAATAAACCAAATCTTACGATAGCACCGATATCTATGATGAAAGTGTGTTTAGTCCCATCTGGACTAGTCTCTGAACAGCTATTTTCTGGGATGTTGGATTATTTTTGCACAAATATTAATAAAAACATTAGCTACTGCCTGTTTTCCTAACTAAACGTCTTGTAAACACCTGGAAATTGCCATTGGATGCGCCTGGAAAACCTGGAAATGTCAGGGAAATTGAGAATTTAAAAAATGTCTGAACCCTGAATAAACGAATGGTGAGGAATAGTATTTAAACAGACTGACTTTAGTAATGACACATGAGAAAACGAACAAATTGATCAACAATACAATGACTTTGATCGTCACTTTCAAGGTCATTGCATTGCTAATCTTTAAACTAAGATTCTAGAGTAGTGGTGTAAATTAGAAAGTTGTTGGGGGGATAACAGGACAAAAACAACCCAAAAAGGAGAATAATTGGTTCAAGATTGTAAGAGATACGGAAGAATCAAAATGCATGGGGATGAACTTCGCTCCATGCTGTCTGTAAAGCAGTGTTGCAATTAGGGAGTAATAGGTCCCTCGTTTGATAAATCCTGCACGCAGCAATGTGTACTTCACTGCACATTGCCAGAATACGGTTTATTCCCATACAATTCATGTATGTGTATGGATGTATCTACATAAACGGGGGTCCGGGATGTATGTATATAAACAGGGCCCAGGGATGTATGTATACGCACGGTGCTCCAGGCTCTATGTTTACGAATGGGGTTCCGGAATGTATATATAAAAATGGGGTTCCTGGAGGTATGTATACAATCGGGGGTTCGGGATGTATCTATAAAAACGGGTATTCGAGATATATGTATAAAAAACGGGATTCCGGAATGTATTTATACAAATGGGGCTCCGGAATGTAGTTATACAAACGGGATCTCGGGATGTACGTATAAAAACTAAGGTCCCGGGATGTATGTATAAAGATGGGGTCCGGGAATGTACGTATAAAGACGTGGTCCCTGGATGTATGTATAAAGACGGGGTGCCGGATGTATCTATAAAGACGGGTATTCGAGATATATGTATAAAAAACGGGATTCCGTAATGTATTTATACAAATGGGGTTCCGGGATGTAGTTATACAAACGGGATCTCGGGATGTACGTATAAAAACAAGGTCCCGGGATGTACGTATAAAGACGGGGTCCCTGGATGTACGTATAAAGACGTGGTTCCCCAGATGTATGTATAAAGATGGGATCCCCGGATGTACGTATAAAGTCTGGGTCCCAGGATATACGTGTGCAGACGGGTTCCATGATATATGTATAAAAATGGTATACCAGCATGCATTTATAAAAAAGGGATTCCAGAATGCATTTATATAAAACGGGATTCCAGAATGTATTGATACAAACGGGGGGGGTCCGGGATGTATGTACAGGGTGGTCCACAAAAAACTGACGACCCTAAATTTTCTAAGTCCAACTTTTCTAGTTAACACTCCTCAGAACAAGGAGAGGACAGAAATCTTCTCGTTTCATTGATTTGTGCCATCTCCTGGTTCTGAAGGGTGCTAAGTAGAAAAGTTGGGCTTATACCACCCTGTGTACAGACGGTGTCCCAGGATGTGTGTACACGTACGGGGCCCTGGGATGTATGTACATACAGTGTTCCGGGATGTATGTACACACATGGGTCCCGAGATGTACATATAAAGATGGGTCTTGGGATGTACATATAAAGGCAGAATACTTGGAAGTACGTATAAAGGCAGGGTCCTGAAATGTAAGTATAAAAACAGGGTCCCCAGATGTACGTACAAAGACGGGTAAACGGGATGAACGTATAAAGACGGGGTACCGGGATGTACGTATAAAGACGGGGTACCACGATGTACGCATAAAGACAGGGTACCGGGATGTACACATAAAGACGGAGTACCTGCATGTACGTATAAAGACGGGGTCCCGGGATGTACGTATAAGGACGGGTTCCAGGAAGTACGAATAAGGACGAGGTTCCGGGATGTACACATAAAGACGGGGTCCCAAGACGGACGTGTGCAGACAGGCTCACGGTGACGTAGATTTGCAGATGGGCCCCCGGGAACGTATGTGTGCAGACAGGGTCCTGGGGACATTGTGTGCTGTGCAGACGGAACCTGCACGTGTGCTGTGCAGATGGGATCTCGGGGACGTACGTGTGCAGACGGGGTCCGAGACGTACGTGTGCAGACGGGGTCCCGGAGACGTACGTGTGCAGACGGGGTCCCGGAGACGTACGTGTGCTGGCGGGGTCCCGGGGACGTGCGTGTGCAGGCGGGGTCCCGGGGACGT
>JAHWFP010261054.1:7182-17207 GCA_023313725.1 Lithobius niger
ACTTCGAGTTGAGGGTTCACGGTGGTTTTATAATCACCAATCACTCGGATTTGACCATCCGCTTTGTGAACTATGACGATCGGCGTAGACCACTGAGAAGTTTCCACAGGCTCTAGAATTCCAAGGCCAACCAATCTACGAATTTCTTGGTTAACCTTTTCTTTGAGTGCTAACGGAACCGGTCTTACACGACTGTACACAGGCTTGGCATCAGGTTTTAAATGAATTTTGGCTTTAAAATTCTTAAACTTACCCATGCCTTCAGAAAATAGCTCCGGGAAACCCTTCACTATTTCGGAAGTGTCAACTGGCGTAATGCTAGTTTTAATTTTATTAACACTTTTCTTAGGTTTCACTTTCGTTTGTAGGTCGTAAAAAGGATGGAAATTAACTCGAAAAATAGAAAGCCAATCCTTTCCCATTAATGCAGGTTTGTATAATTTTGAAACTAAAGCATTCAAATGTTCGATTTGACCTTGAACTTCAACCTTCAGACTTACAGTGTAAATCGTTTTCTCAATTCCGTCAGTGTATGAGTGTATCGAGTACGGACTGAGTTTTAAAGGACAGTCCGCAAAATATTTTTGATGCCACTCAATAGGGATAATGGATTCATCTGCCCCGGAATCAAGTTCCATTTCTAGCTTGACACCATTTAGGCAGACTGGCATTTTCCATTTATGGATTTTCATAGAATTAACTAATACTATTATTTTGTTGGTTTGTAGGGGAATTGAAATCTGGTCCGCAGCCTGACTCAGTCCAAGAGTATTATTTTTCAGTACAAGATAGTCGTTGTCTGAATCGTTATCAGACCCGGAACCAGACTCTGAATTTTCGGCTTCAACATCCTGGGCTTCTTCACTATCACTTTCGCTATCGCGTTCGAGTTTGTTGACGCGTTTTTTGTAGCTATGCTTTTGTTTTGTGTTCGGCCTAGCCTTAAAATTTGTGCTAGAACTTGCTTTAGGGTGGTCGAGTGATTTTAAAGTTCTATTCGAATGACTAGCTTTTCGGCACACAGCTTTTAAATGGCCGACAGTGTGGCAACGGCCACAAGTATAGTCTCGATATTTACAACGTGTTTTCACGTGGCCATTTTTGCCGCAACAATAGCAAATGAAATCCTTAGTGGATTTAGGCCTACTTGATGTTTTGCCCGATTTTTTAGCTACGTAGTTAACAGCTCTAGAATGGCTTCTCAAAACGCTTTGGTCTGTTTCAGCAGATTCTAAGGATAAAGCTAAGGATGTTGTAGCCTTTAAATCCAGAGTCTGCTTCAACAACTCGCGTTGAATGACTTCTGATTGGATCCCCCCAATTAGGCGATCCCTAATCATTTCGCTGTTAATGTCTTTAATTTTTGCGAAGTCACAATACTTCGTCATTAGCTTTAAGGCAGCTAAATATTCCCCGATACTCTCATCTGATTTTTGCGATCTTCTAACGAATTTAACACGCTCAGATACCACTGAGGGCACTGGCTCAATGTCGTCTAAAACTGTTTTAACGAGCTCATCAAATGTTAATGAGTCGGGTAAATCAGGTGAGAGGATATTAAGAATTCTATCAAACATTTTCTGGCCCACAGATGCCATTAGAAAATTAACTTGCTTGGTTGCTGGTATTTCTTTAGCTAAAAAAAAGTAACGAATTCTGCTGGAGTATTTCTCCCATGTGTCAGACTCGCAATCGAATTCCGAAAATAAACCAGCGGTTTTAGACGAACCCATGTTGACGTCGTCTTCACTATCACTAGATTCAAAATTTAGATTTAAATTAGAACTAGCTTCATTAACGCTTGCGTTCACTACTGAATTATTTTCAGTTTCACTTTCACTGCTAACTTTAGCAGTTACAGGTGGTTTGCTATCGACACCTGTCTTTGGCATAAGCCTACAAAATTAAATTTAATTAAATTTAATTACAATCCTGTTTAACATGTAAGGATTAAACTGGAGCACTCAAGACTACCGGTCACTTATTTAAACACAGAAATAAATCAAGCTTGACTGTAGCCTACCTAGTTGTATAAATTAACTGCCTACAAGTTAAATTTAAAGGAACTAGGCTTTGAAAAAATGTTTTACGTTCACCATTTGCAACGTTTTACAAAACAACACTTCTGGCCTAAGCCTCAGCACAGACCAGATTTCACTAAGTTTGAGCATAAACCTACGGTGTTAAATTTTACACCGGCACACACTAGCCCGAATATGGGCAATGGCACAATCGAATTTACAAGGGTTAATTTAGCAGCGCATTTTTCGAACCTTCAGGTTTATAATACTGCCTGTGCGGACACGCCAGTGCGTCGCTCTAGAACACTGCCAAGGGAAAATTAACCATAATAAATCCAATTGCCCACTTCGGTTCTAGTTGTTAAGGTACTAAATTTAACTGTTATCATTTCGTACCACACAGCACTACCACGTCAAAATAACACTGTTTGAAAAAGTTTAAACTCTGATAGGAATTCTGAGCACTAGTTTTCATTGCCAAAATGAAAAAAATTTTGCAACTTGCCACAAATATGGAGCAAAGATGTGGTTGAAGACCTATCAGTTTAAGCTTAAGTTTTTAAAGATTACCAAAGGTACCGGACTCGTCGCCAACTGTGATGTCCTAGACGGGGACACACCTTAGCCCAGCGTGGGCACCAATGGTAATAAACACACGGACTACCAGAGTGTAGGCTACAGCTGATAAGACAGCGAACTTCCTGTTTACTTCTCTTTAAATACAATTATAACAGGAAGTCATGTGATGCAACTTAATACAATATATAATTATGGAATAGCCTATTAGTAGTTAAAGGGGTATCTTGGTAGGGTTAACATATTGACATGAAATTGATGGCTGCCATTGTGCAGCACACAAGTGACGACTCCACAATAGCATACAATAAATTGAATGAAATAAGCAAGATGCAAAACTTTCCAACCCCTAGAATTGAGGATATGGTGCAGAGGTGCCCTAAGAGCAAGTACCTTACTCTTTTTGATCTGACCGAAGCATACTGGCAAGTAGGGGTGATGAAACGAGCAGGTAAGGTGTCATCTTTTTGCACCCCGTTCGGAAATTTTACACCGCTCAAAATTATGTTTGGTATCAAGCAAGCACCAGCGTTCTTCTGTGCCTCAGTTTCACGAATGCTCGCCCCTCTACATTATCTGAACGTACAGAGCCATTTTGATGATATCTCTATTATGTCACAGGAATTCCGATTGCATTTGATGGCGATCGAAGACACCCTAACGATTTTGGGTCGTGAAGGATTCAAAATAAACATAAAGAAGACAGACTTTTGTAAGAAAGAGATAATCCTATTAGGTTATAAGGTTACGAGTGAGGGGGTTTTGCCGAACCCTAGTAAGAAAGAAATTCTGGAGAATTGGCCACGCCCCAAAAGCATTAATGAGCTCCGAAAATTTCTCGGTTTGGCGGGTTTTTTTTCCGTAGATTTGTGATGTCATATTCAACTGTTGCAGCGCCTCTATTTTCGGTGCTAAAAGGTAAAGCTCCGAAATTTGTCTGGGAGGCAAAGCAAGAACAAGCTTACCAGAAAATTAAGAAAATGTTGGTAGACGCTCCCTTGTTAGCAGCGCCTGATTACAATCAGCCTTGGATAATTATGGCAGACGCATCCTTCTCTGGGGCTGGAGTGATTTTATATCAGGTCGATCCACTCACTAAGGAGAAGAAAACCATAGATATAATCTCTAGACCTTTGACAGTTGCTGAGCAGAGAGTTTCTAATAGTGAAAAGGAATTAATGAGTATTATTTGGGCAGTACGTAAGTGGCGTAGATACATAGAAGGGGGTGTAATAACAATTTTCAGCGACCATAGGGCACTTTCGGTTTTAGGCAAGGTAAGCGCACCCACGGGACGCTTAGCGAAGTGGCTTGTGGAGTTATCTCAGTTGGACGCCAAGATCTGCTTTGTCCCAGGGTCACAGAATCGCATCGCGGATGTATTGTCTAGACGATACGAATCTGAGAGAGACTTTACTCCTATCACTAATCCAATCTTGATACCGGCTATGGATGAACGAACGGGTCAGAATTGTTATGTATTTAACAACGATTGTTTGTGTAATCAGTTAGATGTTGAGCAAATTACACTTGATCAGATTAGAGCAGAAACGTTAAAGGACAAATATACATTTGCATTAAAGTTAGCTTTGGAGGGAGAGACGAAGGAAATAAAGTATGATTCGCCTTCAGTTCATAGATTTGTGTTGAAATACCAGCCAAAGTCAATTGTGAGTGACGGAATAATTTATGTGGATGTAAATAAAGATGTTGTTGATGCGCCGAATTTGAAAATTCTGGTGCCCCGTTCGCTGCAAAAGAAAATTATTCAGCTAGTCCTCATATGGGTGTTTACAAGACGATAAAACGTATATTTTATTTGTACACTTGGTTGAGCGCTTCGAAGTTGATTTCAAATTACGTAAGGACGTGTAAGGTTTGTCAGGTCCATAAGGTGCAGCAGACTCGTAAGAAGGCTAAAACAATGATAGTAACTGAAAAGGAAGCATGGGAGAGTATTGTTTTTGACCTGAAAGACCCGCTAGTACGGAGTACAAATGGTTTTACTTACATCCTAGTGGTACTTGATAAGTGTAGTCATTGGGTTAGATTAATTCCCCTAAGAAACGCTGAAGCTAAAACTATAGCAAAGGCACTCATTGATGAAGTGTTTTCACGACATGGCGTACCAGCGGAAATTTTTTCCGACGGCTCCAATAATTTGAGAGGGCAAATAATGAAGAATTTATGCCTGCAATGGCGTATCAAAGCTAGATTTCTGTCAGTCTATTCGCCTAAGTCCAGCCTAGCCGAGCGATGGATGAAAGAGTTAACAAAAATGCTAGCAATTTACGTGCAAGACGAAAAGTCAGGTCATAGAAATTGGGATTTGCGTTTGAAGCAACTACAGTTAGCATTAAATTCAGCAACGGATTCGGTGACGGGTTTCACCCCGAGTATGTTAGCAACAGGAAGGGAGTTACGAATGCCCGAAGCCCCTGTCGGTAAAGTACACACGGACGAAGTTAATTACCCATTACACATCTTAAACTTAACTTCACGCATGCGTGCAATAGTTAGGAGAGCAGTACGCAAACGTCAAACAGCTAAATTACATCGTGCTGCAAAGGCAGATAAACATAAAACTGGTAAAGAATTTGAAGTAGGAACTAAGGTTTACGTACGAAATCACCCTAAAAGTGACAAATCACGCTATTTTATGAAGAAAATGGCACCAATTTACATCGGAAATTACGAGATTGTTAAAAAGTTTAGTCCTGTAGCTTATCAGCTTATGTGTATCATATAGATAATTTACGTGAACAGATTAAAGGTGAACGTTATCCAGTTAGTGAAGCGGATTCCGAAGAATTTTAAACTTAAATCTAAGAGTAGTTACTGTGTTTCTTCTGGGTCTTCTTTCGGCCAGCAGTAGCTAGATCTAAAATAATTTCGCATGCGGATCGTGAAATTGCTTGTAAACTGAAAAAAAAAAACATGTTGTTTACAGTAACCAAGGTTCACTAGCGAAATTTCATTCGCCAAGTCAATTGAGGCAGCTTGGAAATTTTCCAGGTTAAGCAGATGAGGTTCGGCAGCTGCCATCTTTCAGAATGAAAGTGATTCACGTGCAATTGTCACGCTTCCCCTTAGTGACCGTTCCCTATCATCTTGAATCTGTTATTTTAATTGATGAATCAATAAACTGATGATGTTAATTGTTTAAGATAACAATACTTGAATCAAATAATTAAAAGCTAATTTCGGGTTGAACTTAACTGATTGTTACCGCGTTAGTCACATTTGACACGCGTTGTTACCGATATTTGACAACCGATTTTGACGATTAAGATTTTGAAGTAAAAATCTTTCTTAGCTAATGATAATAGTAACCGATGGTTAATGGTTACAATTTTTCAAGTGAATTTTCGTGCATCATGCAGTTAGTTTTTTTCCTTGACTGTTTTTGCACTGATTGATTGTGATTGTATTTTAAATGTTGAAAAATCGTTTTTGCTTCTGCATAACTTTCGTGAAAATGTTCAAGTAATTAAGTTTGCGTAGCGGGTTTTTACGGGAATAATGTCTGAATTTTGACGCTCAAAGATTTCCCAGACCTTACAAAAACGTTAATATAACCGGTAAGTAATGTCACCCTGCTGGAACAGTCAAACGATTAAATTATTAGCAGATAAAAAGCTTAAACGTCCCCACAGCATCCTTATTGTTAATTTGTTGTTAATGCGCGCCTTCTTGGTATTATTTTTGAATAATTTCTGAGAACTTTGATTATTGTATGAATTAATGACTTAGCTTAATGAATAATTTTCACTTACCTTAACAAAGCGAGGGCACTTCTTTTCGAGGGCGGGACCTCTGCAACGACGGTTTCCACAGCTTCCTCGTACTCCTTAAGCTAGGGCCTTAGTGGGCCTCTTTACCTTGATGCTATGGCTCCATGCTATCTATTCTGTATACTCTGTATCTTTATTGATGTATTCCAGTAATGCTATGTACTTTGATGTATGGTCCAGTCCCTGGAGATCAGTGGTCTGGATGGCTCTGGCCTTGCCTGCCCCTAGGGGTAGCTGCTAGCAGAGATGGATCGTTGGATACCAGGATATAGTACAGGAAGTACCTTGCACCACCAGTGGCAGGTACTGGTGGCAGCTCTAGGTACTTAAGGCCTTGCAGCCCCTTGCAGCCTCACTCTGGGAGCTAGTCCCTAACCAGCTAAGAACTCTTCCTGAAGTGTGCCACTCTGCTAGTAGCCCTGATCAGAGCATCCTTGAACCATTGGACAACATCTCCTGAAGACAGACCGCGTGGCCCTGGAATAAACCCTGAATTTACCATCCTTCTGGTGTTCTTCCTTGTACCGGGCATAGCAGGGTTGCAATACTGTCCCTCCATGAAGCGGTTTCCCTCAATTTCACTGCCTTGCGTGTAGCATTTCTCCAAGCATGACTCGATGTTACGTAATTTAGATTTTCCCCCCTAAGGTATTTCTGAAAAAGCTCCCGAACTCTCCTAAGCCATCTAGTTTCCCTATTGACCCAAGTAGAGATGTAATCGTACTTTCTTAACCATTCTCTGGATGCTCATGAACCTAATCCGCCCATAAAACCCAATTTTACTTAAAACCTCTCTCGATTCAAAGCTCGACCAGCCCATATCTCCCTTCACAGCTTCACAGGCTGTAAAACAATTCTCTCCTAGTGCCCACCTGCCCAACTCATCCTGAAATCTTTCTAATTGTTGCTGTACCTCCCACCCTAAAACTAAAGTTGAATTTGCAAAAGTTGCCCCCGGCACGGCAACTGCTTTCCAAAGAATCCTCATAATTTCGTATTTATTATATCCCCATAAACTGGAATGTTTAATAACCCCTTTTGTTCTTGAAGTTTTCTTTATAATTCTATCTTTCATTTCAGCCAAAAAATCATCTTTTTCAGAAAGTCTAACTCCTAAATAATTGTACTGTGCTACCCTTTCCAATACATCTTCCCCCAGGGATAAAATAAGCTCTCTCCTTCTTTCAGTTCCAAAGGCCATAAATCCAGACTTCTCTCCACAAAATTCCATTGCATTATCAACCCCCCAGTCAAAACATATATTTACCAATTTTTGCATACCTTCCTGGTCCCCTTCCAGTAATGCTACATCATCAGCATAGAACACACCTGGAATTCTAGTTTCCTCACCTCTACCTTCTCCCCCGAGTTTGAAACCTAAGCCAGACATAAATAGCCTGTCTTCTAAATCTTTTAGAAACACGGTAAACAGTAACGGCGAGAGTGGACACCCTTGCCTAAGACCTACTTTGCTTTCCAGCCAATTTGATTCTATATCCCCCCACTGAAATTTATATACACTTCCTACATACAACTTTGCTAACAATTCAACCCACTGTCCTTCAATCCCAGTTTTTAAAAGTTCTTCCCAGAGTCTGTCCCATCGTACACTATCATATGCTCGTTTTAGATCGAGAAACGCCACAATCAAACCCCTTCCTTCCGATCTCGCTGTTTCTATTAGTTGAGTCACAATAAAAATGTTGTCATCTGGTCTGCGATCTCTTCTAAAGCCATTTTGAAGTTCCCCCAAAGCTCCCCGCCTTTCTAAGAAACTCGACAACCGCATTTCCATAATGTACATAAAAACTTTGTACACACAGCTGGTGACAGCAATTGGCCGGTAACTTTCAATATGTTCCAGTGATTTCCCTTTTCCTTTATGTACTAATCTAATTCTAACCTTCTTCCAACTATCTGGTACTATTCCTGCTGTGATTACGTGATTTAATTCATCTAAAAGCCTATCCCTTCACAACGTGCCTAAGTACTTAAGCATTTCATTTGCAATTCCATCATCCCCAGCTGCTTTACCATTTTTAAGCTTTTTTATCGCTTCTTCTAATTCCATTCTCGAAATTTGTTTCAAAAGATCACTCCCACCCCTACCATTCTTCCGAGTATTAAAGAAATTTTCAACAGTGTTTTCAATAAAATTTGATTTAAGCAAATCCCTCCCAAAGCCATTAAGTATCTCTTTTATGCCTCCAACCCCAGTCTGACACATCCCAGCTTCATCTCGAAGCCCAATTCCCATTTTTTCTACAGTGGTGTACAAATTTGTTAGCAGAGGTCGCCACCTGCATGAGATGATTAGAGGTGTGCGTCATGTTCTCAACACAGGGACGCGTCACAAAATACTAATAGACCGGCAGGACGAAAAAAAAAAACACAAAAAAAAACACAACACAACAACAAACAAGGGGGAAAACACGGGCCACGAAGCCATTCTTACGCTGCCGCGTTCAAGCAGCAATAGCGGTAAGCAGCCGCACCCCATTAACTTAACTTTAACTTTAACTTTATTTAATAAATCAAGACGCCTTAACGGCATTATATGACTGTACAGTTGCAGTGACATAGTACACAACAAACGACATGATACAATAAATAATTTAGTAGGATTAAAAGTATTATATATATATATGTTTACATATTCCTTTTTTTTTTGTGGGTAAAAAATTCATAGTTCCTAATTTCTTAATTTTTAATTTTTAGTTAATAGTTTCTAGTTAACAATTTTTAGTTAATTGCACCTTTACATGTCCCACAAAATCAATCAGTGTCAATGCTACCGATATGATTGTCAAACAGTGCATTCTAAAGCACAACGACCTACACCGTGATATCAGTACTTACAACAAACGTTGGGATTCAATTTCATGACAACAATACCTGGATGCTACGAGAGTATGTATCGAAGTTAATGCGCACTATAGTTTACAAATCAATACAATAAAAATACACTGCAATCGGTTGGAAGAAAAAAAAGAAAAAAAAACAAACTAAATACAGTAACACGTCGAGTTGGGGCGGGGGGTATAGGTAAGTAACAAACCAACCTGACGTATATAAAGTAACGGCATTACACGACCAAAATACACAAAAAACCATAAGAAATAGTTTTTACATTCTTTTTTCTTTTATTTTTTTTTTTTTGTCCTTCCTTTAAGAAATTCATAGTTCATAGTTTCGTAATTTCGCACAGTTTATAATTTTTAGTTAGTAATTTCAAGTTTTCCTGTCTCCAGAAACAAAAACGCCATGGTTGGCATTCTCCGTTACAAAATGCCTGTGAATTAAAGGGAAAAAAAAGAATATACAATCGTTTCAAATTTTACAACTTATAGCCTCCAATGTATATGTCCAGTTTACAGTTTCTTGTTGGTCGAGATATAAGTGTCTAGCAGTAGGAGCCATTAGTCAACGAAGAAAGTAATGAGATGGGGTGAATGGTTCGAAATGTAGGAGTCAAAATAGTTTTTAAAGCAGTTGGTTGAGGGAGCCAAACAACAGACGCGGGAAGGGCATTCCAAATTGGTAGAAGGCGAGAGGTAAAGGTATACCGTGCCCACTTGTGTTTGTGATAGGAAAATTCAAGTTTAAGGGGATGTCCACGCGTTGCAGTATATGT
>JAHWFP010261055.1:13044-40665 GCA_023313725.1 Lithobius niger
TAGGCGCACTCGCAAACCGTAGTGTTGAGGTTGCTAGTGTTCAAGACAGACTAAAAACCCTCCACCACGCAGATCCTTGACACACTAGCAAACTGTGATCTTGGGTTCCCTTTTAGTCGCCTTCTACGACACGTAGGGGTACGGTGGGCTTATTCTACCCCCAGCCCACAGGGGGAGAGACTTACGAGTGGACGCATATTATCGACGATTTAGTTTCCAATTACAATAACAAGGTTCATTCCGCCATAAAACTTAAACAGAGGGAAGTAACCAAACGGCACGAACCTTTGCTGAGAAGAACTAGTACTAAACGGTTAATGAACAAACCCAAATTTGTCGTAGGATATAAAGTCAGGATTTCTAAAGTGAAGAAAATTTTCGATAAAGGATATTTGCAAAATTTTACTAACGAAGTTTACACGATTCGTAAATTGCAAAAAACCGAGCCGGTTACATATCTTTTGAAAGACGAGTCGGGTGAATTGGTGCTCGGAGGTTTTTACGAACCGAAACTTCAAAAAACTTTAGTTCCCGATTTATTCTTAGTAGAACAAGTATTACGTAAAAAGAAAGGAAAAGATGGGAAAATGCTTTACTTCGTTAAATGGAAGGGCTATGACTCCAAATACAACAGCTGGACAGACAACATTAGCAATCTCAAATAAATATGTCCTTCCCTTTTTTCCGTGTAAAAATATTTCGATAAATAAACATTAAAAAATATTATTTTCTTCCCTTCCCTTCCTCAATTTTTTTTCTTCCCTTCATAAAATTTTGTTCTTCTTAATAATAAAAAAGGGTAAATATTTTATATTTTCAGAATGGATACTAAAAAATATTTCACTTGCGTTAACTGCGCAGAAATATATTCTTCTGAACATCAACTACGCAATCACATTCGGTCGGTGCACTCGTCCATTCTGAACGAAGCATGCGAGTGTATTGTCGACAACTTACCCGTACATCTGAGGGATTCTGTTCATCTGTCCCAAATGCAGGGGTTATGCCACAATCAATACGAGATGACCCTGCCAGAAGAATTGGGACTCATCGATCCGCTGCAGTTTCTACTGTCGATTCGTCTGGCCTTGCAGTCGCTTTTACTGGTTTGCCTAAACCAGATGGTCAACTGCAAGACCCAAATCTGCTTGGGGGTCGAATTCATGAGGGATACGATCGTAATTCAGGCGGGATTCTGGTCCCGATATACAGAAATCTACAACCCGAACGATATTCACGCTCTCTTGGTCGAGGCATTCGATAAGATTCAAAGTTCTATCGACGCTTTTGCCGAGCGGGGAAGTGGTTGGTTTATATCCGGACTAAACAACCTCGTCATCAGGACGGCAAAGTACAAACCGCTGCAAGCAACGTCCAACATTCCACTCCCTAAGTCGGTCGCCGGCAAATCGTACGCCGAGGTTAATGTCCAAAATTTGAACGACCAGAAATTCTTTTTGTACTCTGTACTTGTCGCGGGTTTAAAACTGACCAGCGAAGACCCGGAGGATTATCTCGAGTTCGAAGACATGCTCGACACCAGCATGATTTCTTACCCGATGAAGCTCGGTGAAATTGGCAAATTCGAAAAGGCGAACGATCTCTCCATCAACGTTATAGGTTTTCACGACGTGGAAGGATTGTACCCGCTTCGTGTCTCTAAAAATTTAGACGGTCAACCCATCGATCTTCTCCTCCTGCTGGGCAGCAAATACGACGAAGACTCCGGAACGGTGAACACCCATTACTGCGCCATTAGAAACATCGCAGGATTTTTACGCTTCCGAGGCACGGGCAGTAACGCCAAATTCTATTGCCGAAACTGTTTCGCCGGGTTCGGAAAGGAATGGATGCTCTCGACTCACCGGAAAGAATGCGTGAAAATCAACCCCGCGTAAGCGCTTAAGTTCAAGTTACATGGAGAAAACTTCCTCAAATTTCGGCATTTCAATCGTAAGAACCCCTTCCCATGCATTGTGTACGCCGATTTCAAGTGTATCCTTCGCCCCGTGTAGACCGCTCAACCCGAACCTTCTACGAGTTCGACGACAAAAATCCATCAGCACGCTCCCTGTAGCTTCGGTTACGTCATTGTGGGACAGAATGGGGAGATTGTTAATCAACAATATTACTTGGGAGAAGATGCCATCGACGTGTTTTACGAACGCATGCAGGAAGAAGCCCAAGATTACCTTACACTGTTGAAAGACGTGAAACCGCTCAAACTCAACCGAGCCGAAGAACACAACTACACTCGCACCAAAGTCTGCCATTACTGCGAAAAGCCCTTCGACTGCAAAAACTCCAAGAATGTAAGCGAGCAAAAGGTGAGGGACCATTGTCACGTCAGCGGGAAGTACAGGGGAGCCGCTCATTCGAAATGCAACTTGAGCGCTCGAGAACGGAGAACCATACCCGTCGTTTTCCACAACCTAGAAGGCTACGACATGCACCTCCTGGTATCCGCCGTGCACAAGTTCAAGGGACAAATGGGAGTCACTAGCCGAAATGCGGAAAGGTTTCAAAACACGACTATTAAAAGGAAGGGCGTAAGTCTTCGATTCATGGACAGTCTGAGTTTCTTGCAAGCTTCGTTGGACACCCTTGTCGAGAAACGCAGGAAAAGCAACGTCGGCTTCCCCATCCTTGAAGCAGCCTTGGACTCCGGCCTAAAATCTACTTGGTGTCAGGATGCCACCACTCGAGAGGATGTTTTGAATCTCCTGACGCGAAAGGGTGTCTACCCTTACGAGCATGTGCGAGACATGTCCATTTTCGATAAGGAAGAACTACCATCGGGAATATCGTTCTTCTCCCAGCTGAAAGACGATCAGTTAGCGGGTGACGAGTATGTTCGGGCACTCAACCTCTGGATCGAGATGAAAACGAAGAAATTTGGTGCGTACCACGAGATCTTCCAAATGATAGACGTTTTCCTGCTCGCGAACATATTCGAAGATTTTAGGAAACTTTGCCTAGAAAACAACAAGTTGGATCCCTGCTACTACGTCTCCACTCCGGGATTTAGCTGGGTGTCTCTTCTGAAAATGGTGAAATCCAAGTTGGAACTCTTTACTCACGTCGGGGAGCACAACCTGATTACTTCCGGCGTTCGAGGTGGCATTTCGTTCGTAGGAAAGAGGTTCGCAAAAGCCAACAACAAGTACCTACCCGACTTTGACCCTCGCGAACCCTCCCCCTACATAGTAGACTTGGACATGAACAACCTTTACGGCTTCGTCATGTGCGCCCATCTACCTTACGACGGTTTCTGTTACCTGACAAAGGAAGAAATCAGGACCTTCGACGTAGATACCGTGCCGGACGATGCGGATGTCGGATAAATCCTGGAAGTGGATCTCGAGTATCCCAGAGAACTTCACGACGAGCACAACGATTACCCCCTCGCTCCGGAAAAGATCGACATTAGGGAGGAATTCTTGTCCCCTTATTCGAAAGATTTGGCCAAAGACTTGAAACACACTATTAAATCTTCCGGCAACACCAAGCTCGTCCCGAATCTTCTACACAAGAAGAAGTATGTCGTCCACTACCGGAACCTAAAATTCTACCGCCGGCACGGGTTAGTTCTACGGCGCATCCGAAGAGTCCTCGCCATCAATCAGAAACCATGGATGAAGGAGTACATCCACTTCAAAACCGCTATGAGGCAAGCGTCGACCGCTCCGTTCGAGAAGGACTATTTTAAGCTCTTGAATAACTCGGTTTTCGGCAAGACCTTAGAAAACAAACAAAATCGGCTCGACGTCAAGCTATGCACCGACGATAAGAGGGCGTCGAAATACACCTCCCAACCCTACGCCGACTCCTTCAAGATTTTGAACGAAAACCTAGTTCAGATCAACCGGCGCATTCGAAGCGTTTGGTGCGATCTCCCCACTTACTCGGGAATCTCTATTTTGGAACTGTCTAAACTCGCTATGTACGAGTTCCATTACGAGTTTATTCGGCCAAAGTACGGAGACCGAGCTAACCTCCTCTTCACCGACACGGACAGCCTTTGCTACCGTATCGAAACTGACGACGTGTTCAAGGACATGCTCCAGAACCGAGAACATTTCGATACCAGCAACTACCCCCAAGACCACCCTCTTTTCTCAGAGTCGAACAAGCAGGTCCTGGGAAAGATGAAAGACGAGATGAGCGGCGTACCCATCCAAGACTTCGTCAGACTGCGAGCTAAAATATATGCGATCAAAACCTGGAAAAAAGAAACCGTTAAAAAGGCCAAAGGAATCCAGAGATCGTTCATCAAGAAGCACCTGTCCTTCGACGATTACAAATCCGCCTTAAAATCGACAACACCGGCGCAAAAAGGTACTTGGGCGAAAATTTCCAGCATCGGACACGAGTTGAGTACAGTGCGAGTTTCTAAATCCCTCCTCTCCCGTACGACAACAAGAGGTTCATCTTAAAAAATGGCGAAGACATTCTAGCTATCGGTCACTACGACTCGGGCACGTGGAAGGAGTATGAGGACGATTTCGATTCGGACGTCGACGTGATGAGCGACGAGGAGGGAGAGGAAAAGGAGAGTTTGCGCTCAAAATGTGGGAAGAGGAAAACGTGAACGAGGAGAAAATGTTGGAAGAGAAAGAGAAAGCTGCTCTGAGACTCTGTTTATTGGAGAACCGGCGGAGGAGATTGGAGGATCCTTCCGCGTGGGAGGAGAAGCGCAAAATGGCAAAAAGAGACTCGGAATGGAAAAGATGGGCCTTTTTATGCCCGGATCTGAAAAAAGATAGATTGGAGAAAAAAAGCCGCCTCTGTGAGCAAAGCTCGAGTCGGAGAAACTGAAGAGCAGAGAAAACAGAGATTGAAGAAAAAAGCTGCTTCTATGAGCAAAGCTCGAGCCGGAGAAACTGAAGCTCATAGAGAAGAGAGATTGAAGAAAAAAGCTGATTCTATGAGCAAAGCTCGAGCTCAAGAAACCGAGGCGCAAAGAAAAGAGAGATTAGCAAAAAAAGCTACGGCTAAAAGGAAACGTCTACAAAATGAGACGGAGGATGAAAAGAAAGAAAGATTGGCGAAAAGACGAGCGCGGAGTGGAATTTAATGAGTTTGAGCACCATGTGGAGCTAGGTGAGGAAGGGAAACCACATGTGTATAAAAAAAAAACCGCCCATGTGGATTAGGCCTAGTAGAGTCCTACTGGGGAACCGCATGTAAAATCCAAAAACGAGCCGTGTACCTACCTCCACGGTGGTTTGGAAACCGGTACTTATATCAAGCTCAATACGTAAAAGTTCAGAAAAGTAACTTTTAGGGTATCCGATTTGAGGACCCTCTAATGACGCTAATTCGTCACGCGCTGCAAAGAACTCTCACAATATGAAAACTCATAATGCATTTACACTCCTGAGACCCTCGAATATTGTTAATTCGTCATTCACACGAATGCAGTTAACAATTCATTCTCACACTGTGAATGCTTTTTGAGTACCTCCTTCTGTCCAGTTTTGGAAACCCCCAAAATATTGCTAACTCGTCATTATCACACTATGAAGCGCTCAAGTGTTTATACGGTTGCGTGTGTTCTTGTAGTGGTTAAATGCGACGATCAAATGTTATTACTTCATTGAGTTACGTCGAGAAAGCTTATTAGCTAAAAGGAAGAACGATGTTTTAATATGCCGTGTTTTTAAACCAATTTTTGGCCGCTGAATCTATGGTGAAAACAGTTTTTCTTTATCTGGTACTGTTCTGGAATTGAAGAAGGTGACGGACTGACAAAGTCCATTGCTGTAGTCTTCTCAGTCGTTTACAGAAGACTGTGTAGAAGACTAAAACCTACAATTTAGGAATTAATTATCCAGTGACTGAGTTGTGAGTAATCTTAGCCTAGGTCACAGCTTGGTCAGTAACTAGAGAAAGTTCCGGGAAAGTTCATGCATGCTTTTGTTTTAATCTGCTTCAGCTGAATAAATTCTAGCTATTCTGGCGATCATGATCGGATGTAACCAGGTTTCTAAGTGTTAGAATTTCCGCAGTTTCCTCTAAATAAGCATCTTTGTTACTTTTCTTCTGACTCAAGGTGCCAAAAAATTAATTAATTTAAAAAAATAAATAAATACTTGTTAACTTTATATAACAGATCATTAAAGTATAACATTTTTGAGTTTTTGATAGATCGTTGAAATTATCAATTAGTTACACATGTGCATGGAATAAAATCCAAAATTTTGAGAGTACAATTCACCATAGGGTTTCCTCCTAAGGGAATGCTGTGTATTGTTAGGAAAATCCTCGGTTATTCAAGATGTGGCATTCACTTTTTAACAAATATTTACAACGTTAACTATTACATCATTAAAAAAAAAGGCTTACATTGAATAAGTGGTGTAAATAAAAAAAAATGTCACTCCTTCCTCACCGCCTCCCCCCCCCCTCTCCCTGTGTCAACAGATGGTAATGCTTAGCTGGTTGACACAGTGGATAAGCTTATGTTAGGGACGAGACTGAGTCACAAGTTACCTTTACGCCATTTTGGTCCGGTTTAATGATTTTTTCGGTGTTGATTGCTCGCCTGCCAACTGGTACAGCCTAAAAAGGTATGGTGTGAATTGTGACTAATATGTCCCTAAATAAATAATCTGAATGGGGGAAGAAAAGATTCTAATAAAGTTGGCCGAAAATGGTTCACATCTGGAATGGTTGGGGTTGATGATTGGAATGCCAGAAAAGGCTTCACTTAGTTACTACCCTAAGTTGGTCGTTTAGGGCAAGTAACAATTGGCATGAGCATATGGGATACAAGTATTGTTACATGAATAGAAACATAAAATACATCAGATTTAGACAATCAGTTGTAGTAACAGACATTATTTAAAGGCCAAATATTATAATATAGTTCTTGCAGGGAAAGGGAGGACGGAGTAGTTCCAGCCGAGTGTCGCCAGGAAACGGCGCTGCAGGCAGAAGGAGTACCGGAACCGCACCGACGCACCGAGACCAATGACCAATGGGCAGGAGCCTCTCTTGGCAGCTCCAACCGACGTGCCGATGCGAAGCCCCGGAACCAATCATGCTGCATGCGACGAACCCTGTCGATACAGAAGGGTGGGGGTGGGGAGAAGGCTGGTTGCTTGCCCTCCATGGTAAGGGTTTTTAAATTGGGAGACATGAAAAGAGAAAACAAAAGGCATTAGAAAGGTTTGAGAATGATTTTTACACTTGGTCATTACAAAGCCAGTGACGCAACAAAATAGGTTTAGCCAAAAACAATTTTAAATAGGACCATGTTCGTTTGAGAAACAAGTTCCAGCTAACTATTTACATCTTAAATAGGCACCCTTAATAAGCGTCAACGCCCCGACCTGTAACCGAGACCGAAAAGACTTAAATGTAATATTGGTTTGGCTTAAAATTAAATTGGAGGAGTAAAATAGGTGTCTTTCTGTTTTTGTTACGCTTAATCAAGTTTTAATGTTGCTTATTGGTTTTTTCAATTAAAAGGGTCTTGATAGGATTTAGTTTTGTCATCCTTTAGACACCAAAAGCATAGGTTCGGTTAGCATAACAATAGATTATGATCCGTCCTGCATTATTTTGTAGATTAACAGCGAAAACAGGACAACCCAAAAGGGGACTGTAGACCAAATTATTGGTCACAGTATTATTTACAATATTTACAAGTCAAAAATCGGTAAGGTTCAGACCGGAACAACGCTGAATAACGTTTAAAGTTCTACGGTACTGTAGTCAATATGACGTCACAGGCAGATGGCCCATGACGCAACAAAAATTCAAGTTGAAAAAGAGAACCGTATGTCTTTTAAAAAAGAAAATACACCCTTAAAAAAAATTAGTATTAATGTTGGTCCGACCGGAAGGTAAAGTTAATGAAGCTATTGGGTTCAGCAATGAATGCTACACTCTGAAAAGAGTAAATCGATGTTGTATTACAAAATTGATACACATAACACGTCATTAAACAATGTTCCCAGACGGGAATAAAGTATCGTACAGGGAATGGTCTCAACAATAATCGTTGATGGATAACGAGGAAGTACACCTTTGTTATAGACAATAAGCGCTTTGTGTTGACCGAGGAAAGCATTGTTACAATTTCATTGTTGTGGCGGAAAAAAATCGCGCAATCGAAGAACCCAATCCGCCATGTATCCATCGTCTGAAAGGCTACAAAGCCTTAAGGATGGAAGAACGCCGTTGAATTCCTAATGACGTTATTTCTAGACTAATTATTAACAGATTGATAATTGAACTGCCCCTGGAAAGATGAGTCCGGGGCAAGAAATTAGGTTAAAATAGGGAGTGAACAAGCACAAGGGTGCTTTATAGTTAGGCTTACGTTGCTCAGAGTGCTTGGGAATTATGTCTATGACAAAACGAAAAATTTTATTTTTCAGCTGTGGTTTCAAACAGGGAAAACAAAAGAAATTGTTAACGCACCAAATGAAAATTTACCCGGCAAATCTCCTGGGGGGGGGGCCCCCCGAAACGCATTTTCAAACGGTAAAAGTGAAATCAATCTTTATTGAAACGAGGTTTTACGTGGGGAGAGGGATAATAAACCTGAAGCTGAAAAATCTGAATTTTCCCTGGGGAGGAGGGGGAATTTCATAGGCAAAATTAGACCCAAGTCGGAAAAATTAAAATTAGTTGGAGCTAACCAAGTTTTGGGGGAGGTACGAAGAAATACAGACGTGTTTAAACAAATTAGTTTTTTGGTTGATAACGTTGGTTGGTTGGTTAACTATTTAATTGGTTCCTTCACTCTTTAAAGTAGGGTGATCGCAAAATAGTATGAAAGTTTGCATTCTTTAACCAAGTAAAATGTTGGATAAGTTATAATTGCTTACAAGGGTAATAAAAAAAAATCAACCAAGAAACTAAATGGTATCTAGAGTAAGTCGATGGTGGGATCGACAGTTAGGTTAGGTCCAACTTGGCTGTAGCATAGGGAATAATGAAAAACTATACAAAATTTTATTTAGGTAACAAATGACCGGATAAATATTGCCGGCTACGCAGGTACACAAACGCTTTTCACACTTAACTTCCACACCACACTAGTAGAAGAGGAGCATAGATAATTACATTGAGGGAAAATTTGGCAAATTATAGTTAGTTCTTAGAAGAAAGAAGAGGCCGGTAATAGCATGCCAATATAAATTACCGAAGACAGCCAAGTAAAAATATCGAACCAAGCCTAGTCAGTGTCCTGCCAAAGGCCTGCCGTGACGAACACAACTAGGTATTGGTCATAAGATAATTGTAAGATTATTTAAGTTAGTATTAGTGTTCAGCTAGAACTCAATATAAAAGTCAGTGGGAATATTTAATGGCTTTGTAGTCCTGTTCAACTACAGACAAAGCTTGCTAGGATACTATAATAAATTGAATTACGGATTTTTTTTATACAGTATCCAAAATCGTTAAAACTTAAATTGGATTTGTACAAAATAATCTTGTTTAAGTATTTCTAATATCAAACTGCAGATGTGTGGTAAGTCTCAACAACAGTTAGTCATTTCTTTCAAATCTGTAGGTCTTTCATAATTTCACAACTTATAGGATTTGTTCTAGAGATATAAGTAATCTCCAAACCTTGAATTTGCAAAATAAGTTAGACAAATTATCAAAAGTAACAACGTTCGTTATAAAACTTAGGCAGTTTAGTCAAAAGTGAACAATTGCTTTCGCATTTACTTTTTGCTTTCCCTTTTTTGAAAACAGTGAATTGCTGACCAAACAACATGATTAACTTTCTCTTCGCTCTTCACGACAGAAAGAACCTATTTTGTGGGCCTAAATTAAATCAAGGCTGTTGTGAGCTCTCTTCAAAACTTCGCTTCAGAAATAAACAGCTAAGGTTATGGGGGAAAAAAAATTTGGTAACTTTAATATTAATGGGTTTTTATGGAATCACAGCCAAATGTATGATTATTTTCATAAGGGAATTGGAGGGTTTACCAGCGGGGTTTCATGGCGCCACCGTTCGTACGAACTTAGTTAATAGGGGCCGTAGCACCGGGTCCGTCTGTTGCATGCTGGTTATTGTCCCGGACGGACAATCGGGTTAGTTCAGAAACTGTACAGTTGCCTCTACCCGGTGCGGATACTCGGTACCGGAAACCACAGCCAGTAAACGGCCGGATCCCTTGGCATGCAGGATGATTACAGCTTGTACAGGCCCTGCAAAAAAAAGTTCGTAGGAGGTGGTGGTCCCGAACTCCTGGCGAACACCATCTCTGCCCGGAAATTATACAACACAAAATGGGAACTAATAAGAATCCAAGATCAAAACTTAATCATTTTAGTAGTGGGGCTAAACCAAATGAGGAATTACTGTAGCCTAAACGACCCGGGATGTAGCTTGTCGTCCTATGAGCTTTAAAGATGGGCTCCTAAGTGAGGAACCTAACTGGTTAGTTTAGGAGCTCCTGTCTCTTCAGTAATTTCGGGGGGGGGGAGAGAGAGGAAGGGTAAAAATCGTCCTTCAATCTGTAACCAAATAGAAATTCTTGTGTAAAACAAGTTAAACCAAAGTCCCGTGTTAAGGGTACCAGAAATAGTTTGGCGCGAGTTGACACTTATAAGACCCAATCGTCTTTCTAGTTCCTCAAAACACGAAAATTTAGTCTCTTTTGGTGCTAATGAAAAATTGAACTTTTTTAGTATCACTGGGGCCAAAGCAGGTATGCGTGAGTTAACACTTCGTCCAGTCGCGGCTTTGAACTCAGCGTTACCGACAAGTCGACTTTAACAAAAATAACTGTTACCTTCCGCGATTTGACGCAGTCAAAGATTAAACTTAGTATACCTTTGCAAAAGGAGAGGAATTTTAATATTTCACGACTTACTGAAAAGTAGGAGGGGAAGGTTGCGTTAACCAAACTTTGGGTGGTTTGGGGCCTAAAATTACAGCCTTTTAACAACCGGCTATTTCCGGGGCTGTATGGGAATGGTCTTTAAAACATTTTAGTATAGAAATTTTTGAAAAATAACCATGCAATGAACTTGAACAAAACACAATAAAAAGTTAATTAGTTTTTTTAAGTAGCACACAACTCCTGATTTAAGACTTATTCAGCCAAATTTAACAAAAGGATTAAAAGTAGCAATATCAAGGATTCGTAGAATAAAACTCGTCCCTTTTGGCACAAAAGTAAGAAAGAACGACTTTCTTTAGGTTTTGATGTGAAACCTAGGAGAATTCACCAGGTACCTCGTCAATTACTGGTCTTAGGTTGTTGATATGCTGAAAACCTTTCTGCAAAAGACCAGTTGACTCCTCACGCACCTTGTATACAAGTGGAGAGATTTTCTCTGCCACAATATACGGACCTAGGAATCGCGGAGCTAATTTGGCTGAAAAATACGCAGATTTGTTGGACAAGTAATGCGCACGCGTGCCACGCACCCAGCATTTTTGTCCAACGGCTAGCTCCAACGGTTTTGGGATTCTCTCATTCAATTTTGCATTAATGTACGTTCGATCAGACTTACGTATCCGACGTATTTTATTAATGGCCCTTCTCAAGTTTGAAGTCAAATCCACTGCCCAGATCTCTACAGGTCTGTCTATAGCGTCCGGGATGGGGGGCTCGATTCCAATGTCTATATCCCTGCCCAAATTAAGGAACGCGGGGCTGTAACCCGTCCTAGGATCAACGGACGAGTTCAGGGACATGACAAATAATGGAATTTTCTCATCCCAATCCCCTTCATGCTGTAAACAGAACTTGGCGATCATTTTACCAAGTTTTTTGCACTGTAGTTCGGCCGGTGCATTTGCCCTCGGGTTATAATAGCAGGTTGTGGTATGTTTGATGCCAAATCGCTTGTAGATCTGCGTGGTAATTTTACTTATAAAAGAACTGCCCGAGTCACTGACCAGTCTACGGGGCAGCCCAAAGATGAGAAAGACATTCTTGATAAGCAGTGTCACAAGCGTCTGGGCATCAAATTTTCTAGTAGGGAATGCCATTAAGAACCCAGAAAATAAATCTGTTACGACCAGTATGTTACGATTTTTCGCTGGACTTTTAGTCATAGGTAGTCCTAGTTTCCAGTCCAGATGCAAAGTATGGAATGGATGCATCAACGGGATGGCTCTCAGTCTACCAACGTTATGTTTGTCGTGGCATTTATGCTGTTGGCACAGACGACATATCTTTACAAAACGATGGGTTAACTTGCTCGTCCTAAGAGCATAAAACAATTTTTGGACACGGGCTAAGGTTTTTCTAGCACCGTGATGCCCTCCTGGAATCGTGGAGTGATTCAACACTAGGACCTCGCGAATTAATGATCTTGGTAGAAATATTTTGAAATTCGAACTCTCGACTGGGTCATGAGCGAGGTCGATGTAAACATTACCTGTTTTATCGTCGTAGATACAATTTTCTGAGTACTTGTCTACAAAACGTTATATAGCAGGCGTAACGGCTTTCCAATCAGTTTTCTGGAGAGCAAGGGCACTGTCGCACTTCCTTGACTGATTTTGGGGTGGGATATGCTTGTAAAGTAAGAACTTTACTGGGGTTCAGCTTAATACCATCATCTGTTTCCAGATATCCCAAGACTAACAGTTCCTTAACGCAAAACTCAGTTTTTTTAAAGTTCCCGTTAAGACCTTCGTACTCCATCATCTTGAAAGTGCCCTCTAAACCCTCAAGATGGTCTTCCCATGGCACATTTGTGATTCCTAAATCGTCCACATAATCTAATAAGCCTAGGTGGCGATAGGGATCGACGCAAGCTGACATGGCGCGGCAAAAATTGGGGCCCGAATTTTTTAACCCAAAAGCACAGCGAAGATACAAGTATTGGGCCTTGTACGTGATGAATGCTGCAATTTTGCTAGCCTCTGGGCTCATGGGCACGTGCCAATAAGCGTCACGCATATCAATATTGCTTTTAAATTTGCATTTGTGGTACTTGGCAATGATATCATCAATTTTTGGCAAAGGAAATGGATCTTTTGCCACGTTTTTATTGAGAGGTACATAGTCACAAACAAGACGGTCTGTGCCGTCCTTCTTACGCACAAGGAAAACGGGGGAGGCATGCTCACTGAAGGCCGGAACTATAATCCCTAGGGATAGCATGTTATTTATATGCGCATCGATCTTCTGTTTTTGTAGCCGACTGGCTGGGTATGGACGGCTGCAGATTGGAGGCTCCCCCTGAGTGTCGATTGTCATAGGCGGGCAGTGTCGAAACAAGCCTACTTTGGTGGAAAAGACATGCCTGTACGCGACAACCAAGCAGAAAAGCTGTTCTTTCTACTCGGAAGTCAACGTGTTGACTTTATCAACTTTTTCACGAATCTCCTCCAAACTAGGGTGCAATTCTTCATCACAACTTACTGCACCAACACTAGTTGGTAAATCGCGAAGTGGGTTTCGTCTAAGAGCATAAGAAAAACCTTTGTAAGGAGCCCAGAACCAATAATTTGAATTAAAATTAGCCATTAAGCCATATTTACTCTCAAAATCTGCTCCTAAAATCATTGGCTGCAAGCAATTAGGTAACAGAATAAATGGATACCTAAAAGTTTTGGTTTTAAGTCTAAAGAGAACCATGACAAACCCTGGACAAATTGACCAGCGTCCATCAGCACAACGAATTTTGTAATTTCTTTTGACATATTTACAGCCCAATTTTAAAAGGTCTTCCTTCAAACCCTCACGAACGAAACTCAATTGAGAGCCATGGTCCAAAAGTGCGTCGGCTACTTCACCACCTATGTTAACCGTGACGTAACCACAAGGTGCCGCACACGGTTCAGGCAGTCCTTCTATTATGTTTGGTAATTTTGAATAGTCTAAATTAGGTGGTTTTTCATAGTCGTAATCCCAAGACAGTTCGTTAGGGTCTTTGGGAAGAGATAAGGAGCCGCACCAAAAATCGCGAGTCGATGACGTGCGGATCCCAAGCTTAGCACGCCGACTCAAGCATTTGGGTATTCTGGGGCGGTTGGATCCAACCCAGAAACCGCTTGAGCGTTCTGGCTACGTTGCTGACGTTGACCGACAAATTTCCGTTTCAACTCGGGAAATAACAACCAACACCTTTCCCGAAGGTGGCCAGATTTTAAACAATTTGAACAGACCAATTGAGAACTGTTGCGACCACCCTGGGAGCTTGCACCTGATGCAGTTTGGGTTGGTGTTATAGTCTTAGCAATAGTAGGTTGTAAAGAACCAGAATTCAAAGCCCGATTATGACGGCTTACAGATGGAAACTTATTCCCAGAGTAAACTTTTAAAAAATCTGGCACGGAGATATTCGCGTTTCGAGTAACTTCACTCATTTGCTTGGCATTGTAACAATCCACAGCGTCATGTGACCCATTTGGATGAAATGGGCAGCTCTTTTTCGGCCGGTTTATTATAGACATGGCTGCAGGTCGGGACGCCGACCCTTGTACAGCCTTAAGTGCTGTGCCCACTCCGTCAGATGGAGCAGCCTCAACGCCATCTTTGTAAATCTCCATATTAGAGCAATGGTTAAAGAAACTGTCCAGCGAAGTAAACTCCATATGAACAACATAAGGACGCATCTCTTTATTGAGATTTTGCTTAAAAATCTCTACTTTTTCTTCTAAGGAATAACTGTTGTCAATGTCCTTACTAATTTTGGTTGCTCTTTCAAAGTACGACAAAAAAGGTTCATTTGGAAACTGCTTGGTCCGACGTAATTCCTCCATCAATCGCCTACTTTTACTGTGAGGGTGGTAATTTAAACGAAACTTGCTCACAAAATCAGAGTAAGAGGAGAAAGTTTGCAATTCAAACCAATCTGAAGCGTCTCTTCTAAGAGTAAGTGGGACCCAGGTCTTTAAAAACTCAAGACCCGATTGGGACTGAATTTTTCTGACTCGCTCTAGATCAGCTAAGTAGTCAACAGCAGAGAGCTTTGAATTAAAGCCAGAATATTCAGGTAGCTCTAAAGATTTGACCTTAACAGTTGGCATTACTAAATTTACACTAGCCCTTTGCAAAGTTGGAGGAATTGGGGCATCAATATTTTTTTGTCTCTGGTTAAAGTTAGGATTAACATTGACAGGAAATAAAATTTGCTGACCCTGCTTTGCGAACTGGTTGAAACTAGGAGGAAATTGATAACTAGGTAACCTAGCTCTAGCAGCATCAGTCAGTTGTAACTGTTTTATTGTTTCTTGCATGTAGCGCATTTCTTCCACCATCCTAGCAATCTGCTCGGATTTGGCCGAACTAGCAATTGAACGACTCGACCTGACGGAGTGGGGACTACCCAATAAATCGTCAAGCGGATTACTTAAAATAGTATTGGATTGCTTAACAGCCTCAGACCTAGGTAAATGAAAATTTTCAAACTCAACCGCTGAAAAAGACATAAGGTTAGCTTGAGACTGTCCCAATTGATCCCTTCCTGAATCTTGACCAGCTTTAAAGCACGAGCCAATTTCCCTACAGCCCTCCTTATTATGGATAAAGTGAGGACCAGATTCAGAGGAAAGATCAACTGGAAACAATGACTGCTTACTAGAAAAAGCACTCCTATTTATACTCACACCAGTTGTTTTTGGTTTGGTTTCAGGAGAGTTCTTCTTCTTCGCAAACATCACCTCAGGGCTGGTTGTAGAATGTTCAGACTCCATTCGCTTGGGTGTATTAGTGAAACTTCCAGGACAGCACAGATTATCTTGAATGAATGAGGCTGGGGCCGAAAGATAGAGAGGAGGAGTCCAAGGAAGTCGAGACTCTTCATTTACAGGATTGGAACGCCGAACAGTCTTAGCTTGTCTAGGTCGTGCAGCTCTAGTTGTCACGAATCTTTCGAAATTTTCCTTCACCCGCTCCTGTTGTAAAGTTGGTAAATCAAACCGCTGGGCCACAGATGACAAACGTTGCTGTGTGGAGGTCAGAAAATCTGGCGTCTCAAACAATTCTGTGTGGAAACTTAGGCTACCTTGAGCTTGGCCAGTCCGGAAAGACTCAAAATGGGCTGACTAAACTTCAGATCTTCCAGCTGTCGTTACCCTGGTAGATTTCCTAACTTCAGAGGCATAAAACTCCGGGGTGGTGTGCGTAGAGTCAAACGAAACTGGTGGATCTGAGGAGGTATGGAGGTACAGTCTTGGAGGTGAAAAGAATTTTGAAATGGCCTCTGGCGATCCTGAATCCTCGTCAGAAGAAGTATCCACAGGCCGGACATAAGTTGGTTGTAAATCACTCTGCACAGTCGTCTGGTGAAGATCTGGTAACCCTCTTTGGCGATTAAACTCTCGATCTCTTGCTAATCGGCGCTGGTGAGTCATACGAAGTTTGTATGGCGAATAATGACTCATGGTGATAACTGGGTTTTCCCTAACGAAGTTTGCTACAAGGGCCTGATCTGTAATAAGCTCCTGAATGACGAAATAAAATCGATTTTCGTTATATTTGACTTTTGGCTACTTTTGACGAAATTCTTCCAACCATAATTAATTTAGCATTTTTTTTCTTACGTTTTGCCGAATGCACCAAAAATACTCCCTGTGTCAACAGATGGTAATGCTTAGCTGGTTGACACAGTGGATAAGCTTATGTTAGGGACGAGACTGAGTCAAAAGTTACCTTCACGCCATTTTGGTCCAGGTTTAATGATGTTTTCGGTGTTTGCTCGCCTGCCAACTGGTACAGCCTAAAAAGGTATGGTGGTGAATTGTGACTAATATGTTCCTAAATAAATAATCTAAATGGGGGAAGAAAAGATTCTAATAAAGTTGGCCGAAAATGGTTCACATCTGGAATGGTTGGGGTTGATGATTGGAATGCCAGAAAAGTTAGTTACTTAGTTAGTTACTACCCTAAGTTGGTCGTTTAGGGCAAGTAACAATTGGCATGAGCATATGGGATACAAGTATTGTTACATGAATAGAAACATAAAATACATCAGATTTAGACAATCAGTTGTAGTAACAGACATTATTTAAAGGCCAAATATTATAATATAGTTCTTGCAGGGAAAGGGAGGACGGAGTAGTTCCAGCCGAGTGTCGCCAGGAAACGGCGCTGCAGGCAGAAGGAATACCGGAACCGCACCGACGCACCGAGACCAATGACCAATGGGCAGGAGCCTCTCTTGGCAGCTCCAACCGACGTGCCGATGCGAAGCCCCGGAACCAATCATGCTGCATGTGACGAACCCTGTCGATACACCCCTTCCCTGCTAGAAAACTTACGGCCACTTTATTTTAATTGTACGATTGTTTTCTTGCATTGCATAATGCATGGCTCCATCAAAAAAATATTTTGAAGAAACTAGCGAATAAATAGAAATTTCCAAGGATGTTCAGGCCCCCTGGGCTCGTTTTTGGGGAGGCCCTTGCCTCCTTGCAACGCCCCTCCCAACGTTTTTTACGCCACAATATTTAGTTCGATGAGAGAATCCGTAGTCAACAGCCAAATCACAAATTAAGAGAATCCTAAAACACAAAACATGTAAAAAATACGCAAAACTTCATACCGAAATAGTTTTTATTTTAAGTATGTTGCCTTATATTTTGGTTAATTTTAACACTACTGACATTAATGAGTACTTTTAATACCATTTTTAATGAGAAAAAAACGCTTAATTCACTCTGGCTGACCAGATATATGCCTGGTAGTTACCACTATATTTTGTTCTTCCATGTACCCTTAAAAGTAAGGTAGTCCCTGTTACTTAAGGTAGTTGTTTATGAACCATACAGTCTACAGTTCGTGATGTTCAAGAACCAGCAGTTAGTAATGAAAAGTGAGATTAAACATAAATTCGATACAAAATCAAATCCCAAATGCGAGTCAACAAAGAATAATAAAGTGTGATGATGCAACTGAAACGTTGGAAAGTAATAACAAAACAACTGATGATAAGTTACTTAGTCATTAATTATTTAATTTAGAAACTAGTCTTAATGATTTGCTAATTAGGAAATTCGTCAAATTCTAGTATTTCGTCCAACGCCCATTAACATCAATCACATCTTGGATGGCATCGATTGTCCTAACGTGGTCTAGTACTCCTGTCTTTGAACCAAGTTGTTCCACGCAACCAGTACATTTTGCCAGAGTTCCTCTTTGGTTCTCACATCCACAGTTCGCACAAGCTCACCCCACACGTTTTCCACCGGGTTTAAGTCTGCTCCTTTGGGCAGCCAGTTTACAACATTTACGTTGTGTTCTCCAAGCCAGCGTGTGACGTCGTTAGCAGTGTGGATTGGTGAACGATCATGCATAAACACATAATCCTGTGCAAAACGAGCAGTTACTTCTGGAAGCATAACATTTTCTAACATATCAATATAAACATGACGATTCAGCCGTTCTCTTATCCAATGAATGCCCCCCGCTCCGTTAGTATATATGTATCCAAACCCATATATTGATCGAAAGTCGTCCACTTTTCCATTGTTTTGCTATGTATTGTGGGTTGAATCGTTCCCCAACAGGTCGTCTAACCCACACCTGGCCATTGTTCCCAACACAAAATGACTTTTTTGGCGAAGTATTGGTGATCGTGGTTTACATGACTTCGACAAAATTCCAATCTTAACTGGCAGTGTCTTTCAGTTAACTTCCCTTTTTTTTTGCAGCAATGCGCCCGTTCAAATTGTTTTTGATCAACGTGCGTTTTACGTTGTTACACTGACATTTAATTCCAACCTTCTTCGTTGCGCAGGGGCTGTCAAAAAAGGATCACCCAAGGAAGTGCCAACGAGATAATTTTCGTCGTCTGGTGTTAACAATGGCGGTTGCCCTGCTCTTGCATCAGCACCTAGCCCCCTTCCATCAACAAATCTACGTGTAATATTTAAAACATTCCTTCAGAACAACCAACCTGTCTTGCAATTTCACGGTATGACATTCCTGTGTTTCGTAGTTCAATAATTACTCGTCTCTCAGCATCCGATAGTTGCTTATTTCCTTGTCTTCTCGACATTGTTAGTTTTGAGTTGGTTTTCATTCCATAGCGACCAGCAAGAAAGCCAACAATGCTCCAAATCCTACTTGTGCGATGTGCGTGGCATCAACCTTCTATGTCACACTCATTGTTTAAATAACAATACGGTGTTCATTTACTTATGAACGGGACTGTACGTTGGTTGAGTCATTAACCAGCGTTTTACTGCTGCAATAGTAACTCGAGGGCATTTGACCTTGGCTTCCTTGAAAAGCTTCTCTGCTCCACCGTATTCTCCTGGAGAATTTGCATCGTAATAGACACTTTTTAAAACATTGTCTATAGAACTCGTCAGACCACAAGGCACGACCTCCCCGTCTCGGCCTTCCTCCAACTGCTCTAAGCTGTTGTTCATCGTCACTCAGTGAATCTGACGGAATGGGAGTTGGGGCGGGGAGGGGCAGCTTTAAATCACCCGAACGTCTCAAGGCTGCTTTGTGGGGGATAATTTTTTTTATTTGTGACCACCCGGGCTGTTTCGACATTTTATTACGAAACGTAGTGTTCTCACTTACAATTCCGTGTACTAACTGGACTACGTTGCTTCCGACTATTGGTTTACCATCCTCACCTATTAATTGTCCCATATCATCAAACTGAAACGGGCCTGTAGTTAAAAATCGATGGATTCTCCCCTTATATTTTAAAGTCACTTTAAATTGTTTAGGTGTAATGGGTTTTTGCGGAGTGATGTAATCTTCCACGTAAGGGCCAGATTCATCCATTGTACTACTGACTGAACTTACAGCTGTTGAAGAGAGGGGGTAGGGGATGTCCCGCCCGTGCCCCCACGCAGGAAGCCACCGCGCGGTTGGCGCCGCGCTGAGGGTTCTGGAGAGAGAAGTCATGAGTACTTTTAAAGGTTCATCTTCATACTTCCATTTTACGTCTAAATAAAGTTGTAAAGTTTGCGTGTATAACTTGGCTTTATCAAAATCATTAGATTGGTTACTTGAAAGCACGTCACGCATAGCTTCATCTAAATTTGTTAAAGGTCTAGCGTGGTGAGATTTACTTAAAAGTTCAATTTGATGTATAGAAGGAAGTTCATTAGCAGGGAATGACGACGATGCACTCGACGTCGCCTCGCTCCAGGGAACTAGCTTCATTCGTTTATACATTGTTCGTTTGCTTATTTTTTTACCACGGATCAATCCAGACACAGCATTTATTACTGGCCCTGCCAATCCGCTCAACGGAATTAAGAGAGGGAAAAATTCACCATTTTGAAGTCTGACAATATGTTGCGTTTTCTTTCGTTTTGAACAGTTCTTTTTGGAAATAGCGAGTAATACTTTCTTATATCTTCTAAGTTTAATTCTTTGTGACTGAGTCAGTTGAATATTCCCTTTTAAAATATTTAAAGCACATAAACAAATTACGTTTTGTAAATTGCTACAGGATAGCAATGTTTTTTTCACGTGAGTTTTTACACTTTTAGAGTCTAGGAGGCTTAAGACTGGATAAAAGTCTTTTACTTGTTGTTTAACAGGCATTGTCACTTATGCACGTACATACATAGTTATAGGTATTTTGAACAGATCGCCACGAAATCTCATTTCATCTCTCTGCAAATATGAAAAGGGTTTGCTAGTCGCCTCTTTATATACATTAGGTAAGAATTTTGAACCACAGTCCAATTGATTTCTTAATATTTTAATTTGCGTATAATCCCTACAGTTTCTAAACAGGAAATAATAGTGGCTATTTAAAGATACCGTTCTTAAATTTTTTTGGAACATATTACGCGCTACACAAATCTGCGTGATATTTCTGTGATGATTTCACCTTTTACGAACGCATCTGTGATTACTTCCGGTTTAAGTTGATGTGTTAAATCATCCAAAGAGAGAACTGAATTATTAGGTACTGATTCGTAAATTTCCTTATTAAAACCTTCTTGAAACGTGATGGGCAATTTAGACGTAGCTTTCATTCTTTCATATTCAGGCTGCCACGCACCATAACAAACAAATATTGAGGGTGAAAATATTTCTTCCTCCACATTTTGGATCAGTTTTGTAACAAGATTAGTTTTCCCAGAAAAACTTGGACCTATTATAAGGTGGTTGGCCGGATGAAACAACATTGCATCCATTATGACACACTATAACTAAGTGCCATTAAGCCTCAATCCCCCCCGCCCTATAACTGTATGTGCTCCCTATTTATAGACGTTCATCAATTTAAAAAAAAATTAAAATAAGGAAATAAAATAAATAAAACTAGATAAACAAAACCTTTACCATTTATTAGTAATATTAATTTTTTTTCAAGTATTTAAAAACAGTTTTACATATTTTTTTACATAGTTATTCATTTTCGTTCACATTGTTCATACTTTCAATGTTGGAATATTGGTATTGTTCGTGACTATTTGACACTCTAGCCGCTATGTACGGGAAGTTGCCGGCATAGTGGGTCAAAAAAGGGTCACTGAGGTATAACTGACGGTGAACGTAAGTAGCCAACCAACTCGGCAACAATAAAAAAAATGGCACAATTAATTTTTCAGACACTGACAAGTTCTCCGTTGGATTTTCTTCGTTTTTGTAAATGGTGCACAAACAGTTTTTCTGTTTTGTTTTAGTGTTCAGAGGTGATCTCTTGTGTTTTCCATTAGGCAAGGCTGTTAACAATAAGCCTAACACAAGGTCTCTGTCCACTGCTTTGTTAAAACGAAGATAGGTGTTTACATCATTTTCTGAAGCATCGGTACAGTAGGTGACGATTTCATATTCGGTTGAGAATGTAGTCACGCAGTTAACGATCATTCCTTTATCCAACTGAGGATGAACGCTAGGTGTACAAACACTGTACCCACATGGACCCACCTCGAATCGTTTTGCCATTTTCCGTTTTCTCGGTGAACAGACAGGGAATGTCGGCATTGGTTTCGGTAGCCACCCCGAAGTTACCTCGTCGACAGGCCGAGGTTCAACGCTCACAGCTTCAGCGACAGCAGCTTCTAATGTTGTTGGCTCCATCATATCAATGACTGAAGTGACAATGGACGTCACGTGGGAATGAGTTTTAATGCATGATGGTGGTAAAACTATAGGATAATATTCGAAAAGAAATTTTGATTTAAAACAAAACCTACAACATGCATCATCATGATTTGGACAGAAATGGTGACTTTCTGTTTGATTATATTTCAGAACTTTTTTTTTTTTTGGTTTTAACCACATTTATGAGGGTGAAGGGTTCAGTATTATTAACTGGGAAAATGTGATAAGGATGGTTCACACTGTATCGTTCTATTTGTGATTATTTCACTCTCAATAAATATACCTTCCTTAAAAGCTAGTTTAAGAAATATCTTTAACTGTCAATATTTGTTGTGAATACTAAATAAAAAAAATTACCTTCAATTTCAGTTTTTTTCTTTTTCTTCAAAGTTTCTTGTCCTTTCTTGGTTCAGAGTTGTGACGAAATACGTTCCCGATTCTTCGAGGCTATTTATATGATCGCTCAAGATTACGAACAGTGGCCATTTTAGAGATGGACTCCGGTGCAAACACCTGCAGTAATTGTTTGGGCAAACGTCCAAGGTGACGTAGCACAGTTGTTATCCGCCATTTTTCACCTCTGGAGCAGATTTTGCTCGGATCTTTGAAACGCATTTTGCTTCAGCAAGCAGTCAACTCTGCTCCGTATTCCTCATTAGCACCACTTGATCAATCAGTACTGCTTCCCATCTCGTCAAGTTACTGTCGACTGCAGGCGAATTTTAACACAAGTAGACATTTTGTGTCTTTTTTTACTGTTAAAGTACTAAAGTAGTTTGGTAGCTTCTCCCTTATGACGATAAATGTGTGTTTTTCGACTCATTTAATAAAATATAAAAAAATAAATCATTAGGCTAAATAACAGAAACTTGTAAAACCAAAAGAGTGTGAATGTTGGATGACATCCAACTAACGCCTAATACATAGTACGATTCTTTAACAGTAAAAATCAACAAATGCTTACTTGTGTTACAGGTTTTGAACTTTGGTTTAACGCTTTTGTACGTCAATTTGACACTTTTGTACTTGGATTTAACACTTTTGTACTTCAATTTGACGTTAGTGGGTTTCAAATTAACGCTCCAGTCTATCGATTTAACACTCTTGCACTTGAATTTAACACTTTTGCATTTGAAATTAAAGCAGTGAAATAACGTATTTTTTTTTAGTCGCTGTAAATAATGAAATTATACAAAATATGCGTATACAGAAACTTTTACTAATTGTTACTGTTATGTAATTTCACTGCAATGCTCCCGAAACTCTACGAAACATCCTACGGCGCTTTAAATAAATGATGATTAAGAGCGGTGTTTAGAATGAAAACGAAAGTGAAATGACGGTTGCTTTGGAGATACTAGCTGGTTAATGCAAAGACCAAGAGAGTGAGTGATGATTCACAAGGATATTTGGCTGAAAACTGATGTTAGAAATCTTGACAGAGTATGAATTCGACGTACGTACGGCAGCTATATAATTGAATTGAATTTTATTAGAGCTGTGGCCCTCAGCCAAGCGCTCTGTACAAACTACAAAACCACAAAACAACAACTAAACAATAACCGCATCAACACTACAAAGCTAAACGTTACGCCGCTATAGAGCAAGTAGTACTAAACAATGAGCCTACCTGGAAAGCCACGGACCGACGACGAAGAGTCGCAAGGGGCAGCTTTTCAAAAACATGAAATGAATCAAAATCATTGTTGAGCTTGTAGCTGGCGAAAGAATTCACAAGGAGGAACTGTACATAACAGTTCGTGGCTGAGTTGTGAGAGAGTTCAGCCTGGTTGCTGGAGGTTTGCAGATCTGGTCAAACCCCTGGAAAGGGGACCTTGGTAAAGTCCCGGCCAGGACTGCCGGCCAGGGTAGCGTGAGAGGGTACCATGCTCCTTCAGCAGCTATGGGAACTATTCTGGCCAATTCTGGACAATCTTTCGGCCCCTACGATGATTGGAGGTTTCCCGGATCGAATCCCCGGGTTGGCACCTCCCTTTACCAGATATTTCTTCTTCTCTAAAAGTCTGGAAATGTTCAAAACTGAGCCGGTTCAGCCATACAAGCATTAAGTTGCTTCGGCTGACTTAAGGCTCAAAGAAATTAATTAAAAAAAAAAAAAAGTAAATAATACGAAAATAGCACTACTATTTTTTTAATGTCACTGCATTGCATTTTTACAGTATTACAGGTGGCAGACATTTACAAAATTAGTAAAGACACTGTTTTCTCGAAAGGAGAACCAAGTGGGAAAACCTAAAAAAAAAAGGAGGCTGGAAGCCAACATTTACACAAGCATAAACTTGACGGATAATAAATTACGTGGAAACATACAATGAGAAGCGCCTCGTACACATACAAGTGTAAGGATGTGCAAGCCGCCACAGCTTGACTTGGACGCACACCTCCCAGTGTTATCGTAAGCAGCAGCGTCCGCTTGTGAGCACACGAATGTGCTTGGTTGTAAGAAGTCACGAAGTTTCGAGCAAGACTTGTTATGAATATGTGCACTAAAGACGTTAGAATACCCAACTGTGAGTCGTTTGTCCTGTAAAAGCCTCTCACACAAGCCTACGCTGCATAAACCAGCTAGATCTCCAAAACAGTCGTCATTCGCTTTCGTTTTCGCTTTAAACGCCGCTCTTAATCGTCATTTATTTACAGCGCCATACGATATTTCATATAGTTTCGTAAGCGTTGCAGCGAAATGAGTATATTTTGTATAATTTCACATTCTTTACAGCGAATAAAAAAAGAATCAGTTGTTTCAATGCTTTAATTTCAAGTACAAAAGTGTTAAATTCAAGTGTAAGTGTGTTAAATCGAAAGACAGGAGTGTCAATTTGAAATCCACTAACGTTAAATTGAAGTACAAAAGTGTTAAACCCAAGTACAAAAGTGTCAAAATTGACGTGCAAAAGCGTTAAACCAAAGTTCAAAACCTGCAAAATCGTGGTTACATTCACGAGTTTACCGGGAGAAGATAATAAACAAAAAACATGAAAAGACAAGAAACAAAATAAAAAAAAATGGGACACAGCTTGTAAGATAAACAACCTGAGAATGGTGTATAACGAAAATTAACATTACAAGAAATATTTTGTCTTGTTTGTTTTGTTTTTATCTTTATTTGTTCGTGTCAGAAACTTGTTGGGCTGCACCATCTGTCACACACGATCGGGTAATGAAAGTTGATGTGCTGCCCTGCAATGCTTTATTACATACTGTTTGTTTTTAACAAAGGGATAGAGTCCGGCCACTGAAAGAATGACTCGGCGTTCGTCGAATATCGCCCATGTTTGCCAGTACGATAGGTGCACCTTGCCGACAGCGAGTTCAATCGAGTTCAACATGGCGTCAAATTCTGCTTCGTTGGGAAAGCGCGGTAACACAGTCAAGGTCGGGATATAGTTTAAAACGTCGTAAAGTATTTCGAATCTAGGGTGAGTGAATGTGGAGAGTTTAGAACAAACACACAATCCAGAGTGTGTGCAATGGCTGCTACTGTCGTGAGATTTTTCTATACGGCTCGTGCAAGTTTCCGGGCAAGTTATCTACAGACGTCGGGGGAAAAAACGGCCGCGTCTATCACCCATTTTGCAGCTCAGTTTTTTTCGACACGTCAATATTACCAGAGATACTATAGCTATAGTATCTCTGATATTACACATGCATGCAAGCAGTGATTTAGGAGTGGGGACCGCACTCTAGTTTGCCTTTTTTGATGGTTGTGATCGGTGTTAGCAGCAATTAAAGTAAGCGGCGGCGCCAAATTGGGACGGCGGTGAGAGGTAAAACGATACGCTGGTTCCTTGTTTCGTTTTAGGGTTCAAAACGTTTGTGCAACACTAAAGGCTTAACGTCTGGATACGAGAAATCTTACGAAATGATCGGGAGTGGACAAAAGACGATGTTGATTTGTAACTACACTTTGTACCGATTACGTGTGTAAACAAGCGAGCGGTCGCATTGAAATGCATGCTTATCTGACAAATAACACTGTCAATGTATTACTACAAGGATTTGCACACGCTTCAAGGTCACACGTGTGAATTTATTGTTAACTATTTTCGCATCACCAAACACAGCCGAAATCACGAGACTGCCTCTATCGATTTAAGTCGTAGTCCAACAGTTTTTCGTGATAGTTTGCTTTTTTTAGACACGTGGAAATAAATTCGTATTTATTCTTAATTCGTCTTATTTTACTTTATTTGTATGAATTAAATAAATTCTTAAATAAATTAAAAGTATTTAATTCAATATTTGTTCAATGTTTGTTTCAATTATTTTGTTTGTTTGGCTTTTGGGCAGGTGAATTTGGATGGCTTGCCTGCGTTACTTGTTGCCTAGCAACCACTAGAGGAGGATGAGAGATACGTTAAGCGCGACGTTTAAGTACGAACCTTCTTTTTAAATCGTTTTTAAAAGTACTTCTACTGGAGCAAACATTTTCTCACTTAACTATGTTGTGGGAGGAACCATAAACTATCTTTCTTCATTGCTGAAATTATTTCATGTGTTGTACGTAGCCATAACAACGTCTGGAAACGAGACCGTGTTACATCATTCCCATTGAATTCAAAGCACGGGCGAGCTCGATTCGATCATATTCGCAGCTGTCTCTAGCGACAGGAACTCCCTGGACCAAGCTCGTAATATAGCGCTGCCAAACCATACGAAATCTACATACAGTTGATGTGCCTTCGTAACGGGTAATGGAGAGCGCACCTTGCGCGCACCAAAAAACAGGGAACGAGGCCTCGACTTAAACATTCGATGATAACCTCAAGTCATTCTCTTAGTGGCCCGATTATACTGACATTGAAAACGGGGTTTTACCCTGAAGTCATGTTTCGTGCTGCCATCTAGTTTATGAATGGACAAACAGAAGCAGCTTGCAAAGAGGAGCAAGTGAAATTTGATCCTAATAGTCTAGCCAAACTGAAACCAGCCTACCACTCTTCATTTTTATCATCAATATCGTTCAACTTGATGACCATTTTACATAGTATTGAAAGAAATGTTCAGTAGCAAACGAAAACACAAACTGTTTTAGCTCTATCCGCGGTTTTTTTGATTCACGGCTGCTCTAAAATTTACAACTCAACCATAGTCAGCGAGGCACCTTGTTCTTTACACAGTGCTGCTATCTCTCGGTCGAGTATACAACTAAACACCAATTCGCTCGTCTGGACATAGGTGTAAAAGGAAACAAACAGATGATAATTAATGTTAAATGAGAACAGAATAACAGATCCATGCCAAATGTACTATTATTTATTTTTGTAAACAATATAAAAAATTAAAACTGACGTTTTACAACAATAGAAAACAGTGGTCTATAGACCAGCGTCAAGTTGGTTACTTATTCCTTATTCCTTATTTGACATTTGACAGGGTATGGGGAGCAATACCATTCAAAGTATGAAATGAGAGAAAAAGTAACGAAAAAGTAAGAAGGAACAAGGAATAATGAATGGGAGTAGGCTTGAAATAAGGGCTGTTATGTTTAGGTTAAGATTCAAAAATGGTTTTGGAATTTCTATGATAAAATAGGGACCTATTATACAATTAGTGTGAAATAAGCACCTGTTGTTACTAAAGCCTGTTCTGGCATGTGAGTAGGCTTGAAATAAAGGCTGTTATGTGT
>JAHWFP010261056.1:1277-15144 GCA_023313725.1 Lithobius niger
ACAGTAGAGGGTGGCCCACACACAAATTAAAAAAAAAACAATTAAAGCAAAAACGAGAAAGGGAGAGAGAGAGAGAATAAAAAGGGAAGAGTGAGAGAAAATAATCGAGATAACTAATAAAGAATCACCCGTCTAAGCATCCGGGGACTGCAGTAGACACGAAAGTAACTGAAGATAAAGTAAACTGCAGTTTACCTTCGAGATAAATTATTAATTTTACAGCTTTGCGTCACATTATTTATTGCTTGTATCCATGGGTTGCCCAAACTTTTCCTATATTTCTCCGCCTATCAGCATTTGAAAACAGCAATGCAGACGTGTGCTAGGCTTGCTCTATATTTCCTACTTGTTCCTGTGCAGGTGTCAACTGCAGAACGATCATTTTCCAAAACTTAATCTTAAGCTGAGTTCACACTCGACCCCTGAATGCTGCGTTTGGGTTCTGGACCCGTGCTTTCAAACCAGATAACATAAAAAGAGAAAATCCAACACCCGTCTTTCCATACCCCGTCCACACAGGACCCCGAAATCGCGGCCATTTAGTGCTACACATTTTCTCTCGCTACGCATTTTCAGTGCTGTTCCTCTCTCTCCTCCTGTACTTTCCTTTTATCTCAATATTGTTTATCAGCACTTGGCTGCCAAAACGTTTCCATAAAGCGCGGCCCCGAACATCGACCACGCCCACACTTGAAAAACGGCCTTTTTTTTGCAAGTGTGGACGGGGCTTATTTACAAAGCAGCGTAACACAAGACCGGTTAACATGTTTTTGTCATACTGTCGATCGAAAATCGTCGTGCAAAGAAACTTTACTTCAATTTAACACTAAGGAGACGGGCGGGGGGGGGGGGGGGGAAGAAGACTTGACATTTAGGAGACGGGGTGAGGGGGAAGTAACAAGGCGGGGGACTTGATACCATTTACCAAGCATATGTCATCCTTAGACATATGGGGTGGTGCGTGGAAGGAGGGTAGCCGACTGAGATAGCAGTATTGACTGTGAGGAGCTCAAGCGTCTGACGGCCTTAGCTGGCCGGCAGTGTAGTGGCCAGCTAAGGCAGTGTAGTGGCCAGACGCTTGAGCCCCTCATACTCAATACAGCTATCTCATTCGGCTGCGAGTCGAAATCGTAAAGTGACATCTGCCGGCATTAATTTCTACGCGTTCCAGCAAAACAATGGCGATCTCCGTGTCGTGTTTTGATGATGCAGTAATTAAATTGTTGAATCGGAGGTACGTAACGAATTCTTACCGCAATTCTTGCGTTTAGTTATTAGGTAAGTGATCCAAAAATCAAACATGCATGTCAAAACGCATGTAATTGCCCTTTAACTGCAAGCCAAACATCATTAGTACGATCAAGGACCACGTTAGTAGTCCGCCTGCCAAGTTCAATAATTGTCACACCTATTGTAACTTCATTGTAACAGGCCTACCAACCTCCCTCAACAGGCGGTTCCGTCCCACAACAAGCTCTTCCATTATCCACATCAATTGCACCCGAATCCCCATCAAGCGCGCCTAAAACGTCATTCGCAGCGAGAAAGCCCCGTCCACTCGGTCTCGTCCACAACAATCGCTCCCAACTAGCCCGGAATCCTCCGCTGTGGCCCTGCGTTTCAACATGGCGGCCTCACTGTTCGGTGCGGTTTTTAGCTTAGTCAACATTTGGTTCGTTTAATTTAAAACGAAGGAGTGTTTTAAATCTATGATTTACCTGTCGATGGGGATCTGGTATGTCTCACGTCCCAGTAGCAAGTGTGATTTTTATTATATCTTTTGCCGTTTTGCTGCATTAAGCTCCATAATATCACAACGCAGCGGTATTTACAGCCTACTCAATGCAATCTACGACTGTTTATTTACAATCGAAACTGTATTAATAAAACAGGTAAATTCTGGACCATAATCCGACCGTAATATGAGGCTTTGTATTCTTTTAAAGCTGTGTTTGACTTAGTCATTACCCTTTACTTGAGTTAACGGAGTCAATAAAATGCTAGTGTTTATATTACTGTGCTACGATACGACTTGTAGTTCCAAGCTGGCATTCCGTGCCTTTAGATGTGTACGATCCTTTTTTATGTTAGAGAAGTCGCCGTGGTTTTAATAAGGGGGGGGCCCCCCATGCATACAGACCATGTACTTCTTTAAATAAAACATTACAGCGTTCCATAATCGGGCTCTTCCCCCCTCCCCCTTTCCCCTCTCCTCCCATCGTCGGAAAAGACGTAAAGTAGGCTAACTCGAATTATTTCCACCACAAATTCCCGTTCTACGATACGATACTTTGGATGTTTGTCGCGTCCAGCGAAAGCAACGGCGAAGTACATCCATGAATGTAGGTTTGAAATTATTACCAACATTCAGTCAGCTGGAAAGCAAAGGTTAGTACGAAATACGGAATATTTTACGGAATACCACATTAAATCAACAAATTCTAGAAGCAAATGGCAAAAAAAAGGTCCCTATATGGAGACGGTTGAAGTCGAACCGATCTCTGACAAATTTGGAATTGTACAAGACCTGCAGCTATAAATTAAAACAGCTATGCAAGATGCACGAAATAACGTCTGAGCAACAAATTTTAAATGTGGGTACTATGGGCTACCTCTACAAATTTTTCAGACAAAAAACGAAGATAACTAAATCAATCCCACCATTGCACTACAATAATAAAGTATTAACGACTCAAGTTGAGAAGGCTAATGCCTTAAACCATATATGTAACAACTTCATTAGTAATAATCAAAACGAAAACCAGTTGGACTTAGACGTCCCTGTTCCTGGGCAGCCGTAGAATAACTCAAATACTAATATTAATTTAATAAATAAACTTGAAAATGTCAATTTTACACCAGAAACCATTTTACAACACTTCAATAAATAAAATAAAAAACAGTACGGCTATCTGCCCAGATGGGTTCTCGTCAACTTTTTACAAGAAACTTGCTCATCAATTGTATCGACCCTTGTTTCATATCCTCAAAGATCATTAGACACGGGTACTGTACCTAACCCTTCGTATACGTCCACGCGTTTCTTGACGCGCGTAGACGCGGACGCAGAAAAGAAAACTGGTTTCTCCACTGTCGCTTACCCATAATCCAGTGCGAATCGGCAGCGCGTTGGAGTTGGCGTAGGCTCAACTTTTCCGCGTGAGCCGCGCGGCAGGACGGGTTTTTCTACCCTCCAGCTACTACGAAACTGGGTATTAAATAGAGGGATTTATAAATAGGTCAAGTCGGTCGGTCATTCTCTCCCCTTTTTACGCGTGATCGTGGACACACCAGCGCTGTTTTCTTTTCTGTGTCTGCTTGTATGCGCGTCAAGTTTACGCGTGGACATATACGAGGCGTAACAGTTGGAGGCACGCAAATGTTGTGCTTATTTTCAAGAAGGGTAATAGGGCTGAGCCGATAAATTATCGGCCGATTTCGCTCACGTGTGTTCCATGTAGAATCCTTGAGCGGATTATACGGAATGGTCTTTTAAACCACTTAATATTCATTTAATCTTATACCAGATGACCAGTACGACTTACTTCCAGGTCGTTCGACGACCCTTCAGCTCTTAACCTGTCTCAATGACTGGACACTTTCAATGGAAGACGGTAAACCTGACGTTTTATGTATTGATTTCGCCAAAGCCTTTGATTCCGTGACCATGTAGGACCCATTGTGACCATGTAGTAAGGATGGCAAACCAACGTGCAGCTTGGATTAAAAAGGTGCAGCTCTGGAGATGTGGACATACTAGTGTGGGCCTTCAAGGTATATGTGAGACCCATCCTTGAATACGCAAGCCCAGTTTGGTCTCCACATTTGATGGATGATATAAACCATTTAGAATCTGTACAGCAGCATTTCACCAAGTCGCTACGGGGTCTCAGGAATATTTCTTATGCCAACCGGCTTACATTAACTAAATTAGACTCTCTTGAACTACGCCGTCTTAAGGCTGATGTATATTTAACTTACTCCTTACTCCATGGTGCTGTTGATTTTGACTGTTGTAGGTTTTTTGAACTTCGAGTCGATAAAGGGCAGTCGTGGCCACGCTTGGAAGCTTGTAGTTGGAACTTTTAATAGTGACTGCCGGAAGTATTTCTTTTCTAATCGTGTTGTTAGAGGGTGGAACAACCTGCCTGGTGAGTTGGTAACTGCTGTTTCTTTGAATTCTTTCAAGGCCAAATTACGTGCTGTGGACTTATCAGATTATTTGTCTGGCTTGTTTAATTTTTTTTATTGTTATTAACACTGGCGATAGCCAGTGTTAGTAAGGGTCGACCTAGGACCTCTGTGTTAAACTCTCAACTTTGAGAGCTTATAACTCCGTCAAAAGTAAACATATTTAAACCAAATTTGGAATCTAGCCTTGACTAGTAAAGGCCTGTCTGCAGTCCAAAAATTGTGAAATTCGGTCCAGCCAAACCCGAGATGCAGACAAGGGCCAAATAGACAACTTCTTGTTCAGCTTCTTCTTCTTCTTGTTGTTGTTGTTCTGGGGATACTTTCGTCTGTCCTCTCCACAGGTCAAACCATTTGTCCTATAAAGCTGGTTCTTAGCTCATTTTACAGGTATTTCTCTGTAGATGTGCCCTTTTCATAAGGCCTTTTCTAATTGGTCAAGTGGTTCAGGGGTTACGGAGCTCTAAACCACCAGATTGATTGTTTTACATTGTTTTAAACATTGTTATTATGCAACAATACCAATTAGCAAACATCAGCTGCGAGACATAGACTGAAGATTAAAGGATTTGTTTCTATTGTTAACATTGGCGATAGCTAGATTAGTGAGGGTCAGCCTAGGGTCTCTTGTGTTAAACTATCAGCTGTGACCGCCAACTGCACTGTTTTACAGTTTAGCTGCAATTCTAAAAGTAACACGAATTAATAAACAAAAACGGAACGTTAAATGTTTAGAGTAAGGATCTAAAAGTCAAAACCTAGAAGGAACACGGACAAGCTTTGACAGTTAGGGTCTAGGTGTAAAATTTTTTCAGTAAGAGGCTGGAAAGTATTAGACCCTTACTACCCGGTGGTCAGCAATAAATACATTTTCATGAAAAACTGGAAATCATCCTACAATGACCCATGTGATGATCAAGTGGTAGTATGGTTATACGTTTCCTGCTTTGCTTTACGTTGAAAATTATTTTTCAATTTAGTAACATGCCAGCATATTCGTAGCAAACAGCATTATGGTAATCCTCTACCATAAATCTACGAAATATAATAAAAATTCTAAAGCATCAAAAGACAAAATGCCAAAATTCACAAGAAAATTGTGTTATTAAAGTTCCAAAACAATATTCTAAGAACAAAGAAAACCTGCTACAACCGTTCATACACACGTTCAGTCCGAAGAGACTAGAACTAATCTAACCACCGGGTAGTAAGGGTCTAATGCTTTCCAGCCTCTTACTGAAAAAATTTTACACCTAGACCCTAACTGTCAAAGCTTGTCCGTGTTCCTTCTAGGTTTTGACTTTTAGATCCTTACTTTAAACATTTAACGTTCCGTTTTTGTTTATTAATATAATTATGTTATATCACAATACATCACTTATTATTTTAAATCACTTACCACTCTTTTGATTCTTATTACACGTTTACCCCTAAGAAACCTTTTGGTCACTTATCAACGATGATTTTTGGTACATTACTGCATGCTTCCAAACTTAACCTACGATTTTATTTTTTTATTATTGTAATTTTTATACCTCTCTTTGGCATTATTTTTACTCATTTACAGTAGTTGACATAGAGACTCTGGCTCGGTATATACCACACATTTATTTCTTATTGTGCCCACTTTTATATTCATTACTTTTCTAAATAATTGATTTGGGCCTCTGGCAGTGTGACCTTGTGGTGCCCTGTTCTTTTTTTTTTCGTGCATCCTAAATGCTGCCCCATGTCCCTCCCCTTTTTTTAGGCTGAATTTTAACGACTCAGTTGGGTCCTTTTCAGACCTGTGTGCTCCAGCACTTAACATTTTATTATTATTATTTATTATTACATGCCAAACTTCTAGTAAAGTTATCTAACATGGGAATCAGCGGAAAAATTTTTCAGTGGCTTGAGGATTTTCTTAGGAACAGAACTCAAGCAGTAAAATTGGGAACCACCATATCTTCTTCCTTACCAGTAACCAGTGGTGTCCCACAGGGATCAGTATTGGGCTCATTGTTGTTTATTACTTACATTGATGACCAGGAGTGGTTAACGCTCGTTAAACCCTTTAACCCTTTAAACCCTTTAACATTTCTGACCTGTCGTCTAACTCAATAAATGTTAAATTGCCAAAATTCGCAGATGATATCAAGATGTATTGACCTATTACTGATTCTAATGACCATGCACTGTTTCAGGCATCTCTGGAATCCATTTTCCAATGGTCAGCTAAGTGGCAGCTCCCTATTAATGATAGCAAATGTCTTGTTTTCCATCTTGGTAATAATAATAGAAATCATGCATACTTACATAAAAATCATGTCTTAAAGGCCGAGAAAAGTATTAAGGATCTTGGTGTCTAATTCTCATCAAACCTTAGTTTCTCAAACCAATGTAATCAGCTAGTTAGCAGGGCAACTGTGGTGAGAATATGCTTTATCTCTCGTGACGTGCCTACTCTAATTAAAGCCTTTAAAACCTATGTGCATAAATCACGGCCTGATGGGCTCACATACGAAGGACTATGAGCAAATCTAATTGCCAACTGAATGTTTTTTTTATGGCAAGTTCAAAAGACGTAAACTTGGCAGAAAGCCTTATTAAGTTTCGTTTAATACAGAATTTACTGGTGCCTTTTTAAATCCTGAAAGTGATGAGCTAGCATAAAGGTGGGGCCCCCCCCCCCCCCCGCCCCAATACCAAATATCCCCTAATACGGCACTACAGATTGCCTTGGGTTTTGGTATATTAATACTTTTGTACCCCCCCCCTCCCCCGTAAAATTCAAGTGAGGAGTTGCTCCTTACCAAACTTCCCTATGGGCACCATTGGCACCACATGCCAACTCAGTTTTTAGTTTTAGCAACTCTGTACAAAAGCCATTTTTACGCCCCTCAGTATTGCCCTGAACTGCCAAATGCTGTGAGCTCACGACTTATCTTGCCAGTGGCGTGCATGCGAAGCGAGAAGGGAAGCAACCAGAACGATCAGAGGCAACGTTTAACTTGTATCGTACGCAACAATTTTGCTGCCAAAATAACAAAGGGGTAGAAAATACCGCTTATTAAACTTTGCTTTCCAACTGACTGAAGGATGGCAATGATTAAACAATATTCATGGAAATACTTCGCCATGGCTTCAGCTGGGAGCGCGACAAACTTCCATGGAAACGAAAAGTTATGGTGAAAAAACATCCGAGTTTGCCAACTCGAAGTTGCAGGGAAACGTTTCCGATTCACTGTGATTTCTTTCTTCCTTACAGGGCTCCGACTACGATCCCTCCCTAACCCACCCCCCCAACTAACGACAACAGCGAACCGTATCAACAAAATGTTATTTTGAAATACGTGAAATGAATTCGTATACGAAAATTGCACGACGATGGTGCAGGAAATTTGAAATGAATCTCTTAATTTTTAGGAAAACGTTTCAAATTTACACAGATTTCAATACTCTAGCTTCAGGCATTCCCCCCCCCCCCCCACTCCTCCGCGAAAAGTGCCGAGAGGCCACTGCAGTATATTCCCGGGGAGGCCCGACTTCTCAATCTGACCCATAATGGGTAGGGGTGGGGTTATTAAATCCACGGCGACTACCTCTTCCATTAAAAACGATCGTGTACATCCTGAAGTGTATCGTGGCACAGTAAAAATAAATACTACCTTTTTATTGACTCTGTTAACTCGAGTAAAGGGTAATGACAAACACAGCTTTAAAAGAATAGAAAGCCTCATATTACGGCCGGATTATGGTCCAGAATTTACGTGCTTTATTAATACAGTTTCGATTTTAAATAAACGTCGTAGATTGCATTGAATAGGCTAACAATGCCGCTGCGTTGTGATATTATGGAGCTTAATGCAGCAAAACGGCAAAAGATATAATAAAAATCACACTTGCTACTGGGACGTGAGACATACCAGATCCCCATCGACAGGTAAATCATAGATTTAAAGCACTCCTTCGTTTTAAATTAAACGAACCAAATGTTGACTAAGCTAAAAACCGCACCGAACAGTGACGCCGCCATGTTGAAACGCAGCGCCACAGCGGAGGATTCCGGGCTAGTTGGGAGCGATTGTTGTGGACGAGTCCGAGTGGACGGGGCTTTTTCGCCGCGAATGACGTTTTAGGCGCGCTTGATGGGGGTTCGGGCGCGATTGATGTGGATAATGGAAGAGCTTGTTGTGGGTCGGAACCGCTTGTTGAGGGAGGTTGGTAGGCCTGTGTGAGAAAGTCATTATTTAAGAGTCCGGCATTGTTGTTGCATGGCCATTAGCTATATGGTACTTTATCTGAAACCAGAGTTGAGCGTATTTTACGATAATGAGGATAAATACCTATGCGGCGAAACAGCTTGAAAATTGTTGGAAATGGGCAGTATTTGTGCCCTGACAAGCAATACTTGTATTTCAATCGAGTGGACAAACTGTATCAAGGTGATAAAAGTGCGTGAAGATCGTTGATTACAACTGACTACTGACTACTGACTAATTCCGCTCATATAAAATAAATTTATGCGACAGATACGAATGAAATTTGGTATTCAACACTCTTTTAACGCCAATACGTGCCTTTTAAGGTTTGACGTTTGGGGAGGCAGATTGTAATCATTTGTAATGCTATTTTTCTGTATGTTGGGAAAACGCCACCAGTGATCAAAATAAGCATTACTCGTTATTAGTGTTAACGAGTAACAATGCAAACGGACTGCCAGAAATAATCGGCAATACAACATTGTTGATAAAATGCACGCGCATGCATGCATGGCTTCGGGCCACTGAGCTCTTAATAAATCCGCAGTCCGCACTACTTATTGTTGATGATTGAATGGAAATCAGCAAACGCTTTAATTTATATGATTGAAGTCCACACTCCAGCGAAACTTTAAAAAATGTGTATCTCCGTTCGTATTCAATATTTTTCGACCAAACTTGGCCAGATAGTAGAGAAATGGGTGTGGCAAAAATAAGACGCCACAAAAAAAAAACTACAAAAGAAGTGATAACTAATACAAAACCCACAAGGGGGAAAGAACCCGCCAAGTTACAGCCAATCAAAGTAGTGATATCAGAGCCAAAAAGGCTGCCACCAACTTACTACATTAGTTGCCAAGCTAATCCCACCGACTATTACAACACACATTAAATCAAAAACTTGACCATTGCTACCGATAGTAGCAATGGTCTGGTTTTTGATTTAACCTTTGATCTAATACTCGGTGGTAGCTTGGCAACTAATGTAGTAAGTTGGTGGCAGCCTTTTTGGCTCTGATATCACTACTTTGATTGGCTGAAACTTGGCGGGTTCTTTCCCCCTTGTGGGTTTTGTTTTAGATATCACTTCTTTTGTAGTTTTTTTTTTGTGCCGTCTTATTTTTGCCACTGCCATTCATCTACTATCTGTCCAAGTTTGGTCGAAAAATATTGAATACAAACGGAGATATTAATTTTTTTAAGTTCATTCACCCTTGTGGGTTTTGTATTAGATAGTTTTTAACAATAATCAGAACTCTCAAAAGGTTCACCATACTGCCCCTGGTACCTACACACACGCGTGGCGAGGGATAATCGTCTAACTGAAAAATCTCGTAATTGGAAGAACGTATATACTGTATAACAGTATAACGGAAAGTCGTCTAACAGGAAATTCGTATAATGGAAAATCGTCTAACTGGAAATTCGTATAATGGAAAATCGTCTAACAGGAAATTCGTATAATGGAAAATCGTCTAACAGGAAATTCGTCTGATGGAAAATCGTCTAACAGGAAATTCGTATAATGGAAAATCGTCTAACTGGAAATTCGTATAATGTAAAATCGTTTAACAGGAAATTCGTATAATGGAAAATCGTCTAACTGGAAATTCGTATAATGGAAAATCGTCTAACAGGAAATTCGTATAATGCAAAATCGTCTAATATCTCTGCCTCGCTCGCGCTACCGCGCTCGCTGTGGCTAGACATATTACATCTGAAACCGCAGTTAGACGTTTATCCAGTTAGACGTTTATCCATTATACGATATTCCGTTTAGATGATTTTGCAGATTTTTTATTTATGCAGATCAATTATCCCATTAGACGATTTTCCAGTTAGACGTTCGTACGACGCCCCCACACAACGCTAGTGTGTCGCCGCCAAGCAATAGTCGATCATCTCATTGTAGACATCCAATTATTAAAAAAATTGATTGTTATGGATAAAAAAGGTGGCCTCAGTAGCAGACATGTGTCTGTTAACTCTAAGCAACTAAAAGCACGTTTTGGCATGTTGAGGATAAATCCCAATGCGACAGAAATGTTTCAAATTGTTGTGTATGTAAGGGGAAGGTGCAGGGATAAAGAAAAACTGAAAGGTCTGAGTGTCCACCATTCATAGAGAGAAAGTTGCGTCAATAACGTTGTTTTTATGTTACTGACTAGCTAGTAACTATAGTAACGCTGGCCCCATGTTAACATCCCATAGACTTTTTGCTCATGGCTAGCGCAAAACTGAGAAAGCCTACGTAACTGAACTTTTGTACACGGATGTATGGTGATCTGAGCATGGTCCTTTTGTTGGTTTGGCGGTTGTAGGGGTCAGGAAAAATGCGTGGGAAGGTTTTGAAACTCGCCGCCAGCGAATTTTAATTTCAGTTCTTTTCCAAGTTGCAACTAAAGATTTTAAGCAACAATGGCTTGAACAATCAACACTGGTCCTTACATTTATTGTAAAAGCCTGGACGAACTAAAAACTGAACTGTAACGAAGGACAAAATAAGAAACATTAACGTTGCCGTGGATTGAGTAAGAATAAAGGGAGGCACGTTACATGATGGTTACGCAACAATCCGCGAGCTAACGGGGCTTTTGTTAATAGGCCAAAAATAAAATGCTTCGCGTTCTGCTGTTTTAGTAACAGCGACCTTCGGTGGTTTCTGCATGACTAAATATCAACGAAATCTTAAAAAATTAAGGGGAAAGTGCAGGGATAAACAAATAACTGAAGGGGATGCGCTGATTGAGTGAGCGAAACGAATGAAATCAGCGATTGTTAGCCAGTATGTGCAAAAATGGGACTGAAGCAACTTAAGCATGTAAAGAATGGTCCTACAATAAACTAAACCGTGTTAATTTTGTTAATCTAACGGCTAATTCGCAATGGTAAATTTGAAAATTATAAATCTGAAAATTTATAGAAATAAAATTCCTATAGAAAAAAAGTACAGATGAAGATAAGACGGTGTAACTTTATGTATCGTTCACTGTCCTATGAAAGATGTGATATCCACCCAAATGAAACCAAAACTGGTAGAAAAACACGCCAGGTTTCCAAAAACGATCGGCCTTTGAAGGTAGTAATATCATTAAACCAGGGAAAGGCTGCCAAGGTCAATCCTATTACCCAAGTTAATCGCACCAGCTAATAGTTCGAAAGTTAAATGAAAACTTGAAGATTGCTACTCGCTGTATCAATCTTCAAGTTTTCATTTAACGTCCAAAGTATTATTGGGTGCGATTAACTTGGCTCATAGGATTGACCTTGGCGGCCTTTCCCTGGTTGAATGATAGCACTACCTTTAAATGCCAATTGTTTTTGGAAACCTGGCGGATTTTTCTACCAGTTTTGGTTTGGGGTGGATAAGACTTGACACCAACGAAAATGTTGATTCACACTCCTCTGTCACGCAATGCAACAGCGATCTCTATTTATAATCTTAAAGAAATAACCATCACTGTAGGTTAAAACTGTTAGCTTTTAAACCTATTTTTAGGCTTAATTTTTAGTGTTTAGGCCTAATATTTACCTCCGATTTAATTTCGCGAGTAGCAGTTACCAACAGTTGGGTTCGAGACCTAGGCCTATTCCTTTGTAAAACACGGTTTCGGTTACGAGACTTCACGTTACCATGGCAATGAGGAATCTATAAACAATGAGTGGCAGGCATATTATTGTTTCGTGCTTTGGTGTAAATACGTCGTCTGCTCTAAATATTCGTTTTATACACACCGCTTTGCCATGATACGACGATTTCAAGTTTCATGTTCAGGATTCCCATCACTATGCTGACGCCACTTTCGTCGCCGTGCTAAACTGACTTCCTCCAAGCATTCTTTTTTTCAAATGAAACTAATTTGTGTTGTTAATGGAATCCTTTTATTTTTTATGGTTGCGTTTCTTCCTGTAGTGGTTAAATGCAACGAACAAATGTTATGATTTCATTGGGTTACATCGAAAAAGGTTATAAGCGAGAAGGAAGCAACCAAAATTTAATTTACCTTGTTTGTTAAAGTTTACTGAACTACCACCAGCACGGTGTATGTTTCGACTGAATTCCTAACTATTTAGGATTCCAAATTTACAGTGGTGAGTGTTTGAAATTAATTCGAAAATTTGTAATTTCTTCCGTAATAATTGTTCGATTTACGGCAAATTTTTGCAATATTTTGCGGGTTTCAAGCGCTGTATCAGTTTTCATTCCAATCCGACCATTCGGTTGGGCTCCACCCAGACTATAAAACTGCAACCAACCAACACACTAACCAACCAACATTTTGCAATTTGGTGTCCGCTATACGCTTCGCTCGCGCACTCCGCCAACAAACGGTAACATACTGCTACTCTTTCATTCTCTTTTTTTTTTTATCTCATTCTCAACATTTACCAAGATTCACCAGCAATAACCATGTTAAAATACGGGTCTATGATCCTCATGATTGTTTTTTTAGGTTTTCATGGGTTTCTTGGGTTCTCATGATTTGTCAGCAGCACTTAGGTTTCTTATCTCCCTTCACATATCAATCGGACCAACTTTCTTTTTTTCATGTTAGCAAGTCTCGGGGTTAATTTGGCAACCAGATCCTCATAGAATAACGAAAGGCGTCGAGTGAGTGCGTAGCCACGCGTTATTGTTGCCAGAACTCTACGTAGAGACGCTGTTGGTTATTTTCGGCCTGTGGCCCACTCCTTCAGCACCCAAGCACTCCCTTCATATCCAGCCCTGTATATTGTTCGTGTCGTGGCTGCAACAAAGAACAAATCGTGCAAAACTACATGCTGGAGCAGAAGAAAGCTTGTTAAAATTAATTTGATACGTAACATAGGCCTATATTTGAAAAAAGAAAAAAATAACTCAAATAAGAAAAAGGCCAGCAAAGAGCTGCAGTAGGCTACGTCACACCAAAAGGCAAAGAGCCCAAATTAGCCGAGTGAGTATTGCACCCAGATTTTTAAGGAGCAATAACAAATCTGGCATCGTCATTAAAATAAAAACTAAATAAAAGTTTGAAAGGAAGATCTGTTCGCTCAGCCTGCAATAGGCCCAAAGCCTGTTTCCTAGTTTATGAACTGAAACCTTACGAAAAAAGTTTACTACACTGATCATTTGCTTGATAATTTGACATTTGCAATTTGACATTTACACTGTCATTTGCTTGACAGGTGTGGAATTGCCTGTCAGCGGTGTAAGAGTTGCAACAAGAAATATCCTCGAGTGAAGCGAGACGGCGCCGAATGAGCGAGCGTAGCGAGGATTTTGGATTTTGTTGTACAAAAGCGTATTGATTTATTTATTTTCCGTGATGAGAAAGGAAACTGCAGTGACAAAGTATATAGAAACATCAGACAGGAGACAGCAGCTTACAGGTAGTATCGTGGTAACTTTAAGGTTAAAGCAGTTGACAGGTTTTTAGACAACCCGGTTCTAT
>JAHWFP010261057.1:0-10101 GCA_023313725.1 Lithobius niger
ATACCGTGCTGCAAAAATGAATAGGCTTACTGTATACAATCCAAATCTCCGTTAGTTGCTACTTACGAAATTAAAGTTGTAAATTATGCCTAAACGCTGACAATTATGCCAAAAACGTCAAATTAGCTTAAAAGCATACACATTTGTAACGGGCAATTCTGATGGTTACTGTTTTTAGATTATATAATAGAGATAGCTGTTGTAGTGCATGACAGAGGTGTGCGCCTCTACATTGGTAGTGGAGGAACTGCGCGGAAGACCAATGCGACTAATAGTCGCTGTAGCCTTACAATAAAACGATGCCAGAGCCGAATTCGAGTGCCACAGCTGCCAAGGTTTTTTTTTTTCCCATTGACGCCGCACACTAGGCTATATTTTATACTAAGCGAACAATAAACACTTCTATAAACACTACGATTACATGAAATTAAATGGCTGCCATTGCAGAAACTATCGACGTACAAAGTCTGTTTTGTTGACGCTGTTAATGAGGCTAACAGTATTGTAGAGCAGCGCCATACCTCTTCCACTGATGAAGAGACAAACCGAACATTTAGACGTTTCCACCGTGTTGTTGGCAAGACAAAGTGTTACCACCGTCTTCTTATTTATTTTACTGTATTTTATTTTAAGGGACGTTAGCCTTTCGCAGTCCATTTGTACCATCGCTGAATAATCCATCGGCGATCGAATTCATTTTGCTAGCAACGAACAAAGAAAGATGGAACGCACAATAACAATACCCAAGCGCGAGTATTGTTGGAACGGGCAGAGAGCCGAAAAGTGGGCAATAAATAGGTTATTGCTCGCTTTCCTCGTGCCAATAGCTAACAATACCTCGACATTGTTAGCTCTTGGCGCTCGGAAAGCGAGCAATAACCTATACTTGCTGCTCACAGTCCGTTCATCACTCAGAATGCCGGCATTTCATCTGCATCATTGTTGGGAAGCTGGCCCTGGGTTTAGGGCGCGTTTATGCAACGACTCGCCTTTGCATTCTCGCTGCTAGAACTCAATCGAGATGGCAAAGGTGACATTGCCATGGTAACAACGCTAAATGGATTAGCTAAATCCGACATCGTTTGAGTAAATACTTGCAGTCTTATAATCCGTGCCAATAATATAAAGAATTCCTCATGACGAAACCATTTTCCCAAACACTTCTGAACTCACGTTATTTGCTGTTTTCGTTGCGAGGCGGTAGACATAAAACCGTCGCCATGTTGGAATTTCAGATGATTTCTAGCTTCTAGCTGCGAGAATCCAAAAGCGAGTGGTTGTGTAAACGTGCCCTTACCTGAAGCTACTCACAACACGACTGACGGGACAAAATGGGAGGAATGGGGTGGAGTTTTAGCTGGTTAATAGCCAGAATCGGGATAAAATTTCAATACAAACCAAAATTCCTAACGTTCAAAGCTTCTTTAACCAATGGGCGGATGTAAACAAAACATACGATGTGTTTGTTTGTTTGTCTGCACGTTTGTACTCCTGCTCCTCCGGAAGTAAGTGAGAGTAGCGCTATAACTGATTAAGGGCTTGTTTAGGCAACGACTCGCTTTTGCATTCTTGCACTGCTAAAATTTACTCTCGATGGCAAAGATGTCGTTGCTATGATAACAACGCTATGATTCATCGTTTGAATAAATGCTTGCAGTTTTATAATTCGTGACAATATTATAAAGAATTCCTCCTGACGAAACAATTTTGCCAGTCTCTTCTCAACTCGCATTATTGACTGTTTTCGTTGCAAGCCGCCAGAGCTAAAAGCGCCGCCATGTTGGAATTTCAGAAGATTTCTAGCTTCTAGATGCGAGAATGCAATTAAGGCGAGTCGTCGCAAAAATATGCCTTTTGCTGCTCATTTACGCAACGACAAATTTCTCGTTTACAGCTAAATATGCTGGCTGCTTCTCGCCATTACCGAAGAATAAGGCTTTCAAGTTGTCTATATACGTATAGTAACCATGGCAACAACGCGGACGCAAATCCCCTCCTCGTGCCTCGCGACACGACGTACGAAGCCTCAAAGATACCTAGACGTAAAGGCTTAACGTTAGAAATTCGACGCGTCGTCCAGTTAGCCACCGATTCTGCTACCAGTCGCGCTACTTACACCCCAAAAATGAACTGCTCTAGCATGTGGACTGACACGCGATAGGCGGATTTTAAACTTAAAACACTGCATTGACACCAAATTATTAAAATTTAACAACAATGGCTTCATACTACGTACCTCTTTGTTCACTCGACGACACAACAAAGCCTCCGGAGGTTTAATTCGTGAATTTCAAGCAGAAGAGCAACCAAGGTACGTGTGTATTGTACGGTATGATAGGCTACGGCGTTTTCAATTCTCATTAAAAATGTGTTAAACGATCCTTTGACGTAGCAGTAAATCGTCCGAAGACTTCAAGAATAGTCACCATTACCGTAAAATAATGTTCGTTTAGCGCTGCAACACCGGTAAATCTAAAAATGAGAATATATCACGTTTTTGTGGATCTCGCATACACTAATCAATGCTACGATTGGGGTTTTTCGTTCTTCGTGTTTTCAGTTCAGCGCAACGCTTGGACGACGCGACAGCGTCGATTTATGACAAATAGAAAACAATTTTTACTGCTGTACAAGACGACAGACAGATTTCTTAATGCCGGTATTCGATGCTTTGTCTTCAATTCGACAACCCCCGAAATGGACGCCATGTTGGATTTTGAATTCTCGCTGCGAGTAGCTATTTATTCTGCCGTCGTTTGATCACTGCTAGAAACTGTTTTTTTTTTCAGCGAGAATAGCAAATTTTGTAAATGGCGACAACGTTGTAGCAATGTTTAAAATGACTACTGCACTTTGTTCTTTATCCGTGTTGTTATTTATAATACATTTAATTTGTTGCCTATTACCGCATTCATTTAACGGAAGCGGTAAATTAATCGTAAATAAATAACGGTTGCCTAGCAAATAGCGTTCGGCGAGCGAGAAGACCTAGTTGCATAAACGCGCCCTTAGAAAGCAAAGCGAGAAACTCACTGAAAAGTTTTAGTTTACATTGAATTCGATCGCTTTGCTCGCTCAATCCACACATCTCCGTGCTTCAAAATAAAACGCGAATGTCTAACAACCTTTAAAACCTATAATCCAGCCAGTTAAAGCGAAATCAATTATAATGATAACATTGCTCGCTCCGTTGGTGTCGTCTCGTTTCGCTCGAGGAGATATCTTCTTGACATTAGTATACTAACAGACAGAATCTGCCACTTGCCCTCCTCTGCCCCCCCTCCCAAAAAAAACATAAGTAAACATTTGCTGTCCAGATTTTTAGGGAGCGTTCATAAATTACGTAACACGTTTTTGTATCAATTTAGGCCTGTCCCCTCCACCCCCCGCGGAAGACTTGGATGATCCCCCCCCCCCACATACCACCTGAAAATACGTAACATTTCGGTTTTTCCCCCCTCATTAGTATTGATTTTTTTATAAATTCATTTTTATAAGCTGTACTTCAATGCCAAAATAACGAGCCATTTTGTAAAAAAAATTTAAGTCGTAGTCAGAAGTTAGAAAAACAGGTTAGCTAAACGAATTAGCTAATAAACTTAGGAAAAAAATTAACGAAAAATAATTTTTCGAAAATTAGTATATTACATAACACTTTGTCGAATTAGTGCGTTATGAAACACTTTGCCATGCTCCCCCTCCCTCCTCATAACGCATTGTAACACATTTAATCAACCCCCTCTCTCCTCCAGGCATTACGTAATTTGTGAACGCTCCCTTACGGCTCGTAAATTGTAAAGCACTCCATGTACGACCATCTTACATGCAATTTAGTATTTAAAGCTAAATAAATGAAATGCTGACTTGAACCATGATATTCGGGGGGGCGGGGGAGCATGGCAAAGTGTTTCATAACGCACTGTAACACATTTAATCAACCCCCCCTCACCTCAACCTGATGCTGAATAGGACTCTGACCTCCTTCTTTACTTATTTCAATATTAAAGCAACATCCGGCCTGTTTTATAACAACCACGCGCAGTCATGTGTCCGCACGCCGTCCTCACGAGATTCGGCGTAGTAATACTACAACGTCACTTCCGCCCTCGTCTTCTCGTGATCACGTGAACGATGTCTGGCCTACATAGAGTTAGGAAATAATATATTATCAGACGAATAGCAGACGAATAACTGCGGGTAACGTGACAGGATTGGCGCAAACACTGTGTCGTCACAACCGGAAACAATGAAACGTCACGGTTATTGTAGGCGCGCAAAGGGTCATATACGTGCGGGACGCAGTAAATAAAGTTACCAATATTCAACAGAAAATCTCCTCGACGCCACATTTTAAAACGGATTTTTAGCTCCGGATTGACTAACGGTAAGTAAACAAAACTTTGGGGCCGTACTTGATGTGTAGGATCGAGAAAAATGGCGTTGGGAGGAATGTCCTTTTAAGCATCATATTTTTTTCCCATTGTAGTACTAGTCATGGTCTTTGCATTTTGCTTTGATTTTCTGGTACTAATAACCTCTTAACTGACGCAGTGCCTATTTGTATTACTGATCAAATTTCAGATGCAACGATGTGTGTTATGTTTAAATCTTCTCAGTGCAGTTTCATCTCAGATATTTCAATATTCAAAATCAGACAAAGAAAAAATTCAACCGATTCCTGTCATCAGTAAATTTTACGTACGTAATTTAGTCTTTAATATTTAGTGTTTACGCTGACTGTTGCATTGATTTTCGCCCTCTTCACGTCATCGCTCCCTCACCCAGGCTTACTAAACGCCCAGATTGGTGTGGTCACTTTCTCCCCTCACCCCCCCCCCCCCACCAACTGAACACCAAACAGGACTGTGACCTTTTTCGTTGCCCATTTCAATTTTTCCTCATTTTTTTCGGAATGGTCTTAGTACTGTGCATACATTTGCTGGAGCCAATGACCTTCGAATCAATGCAGTTCGTTGCCGATTTTTATCACAGATAAAATCTAGATGCTACAGAGAGTGTTTGTTTATGTCGTCTCACTGCAGCTTCACCTCTCTTCTTCGAAAAAAAATTAACTAGAAATCGTTAATAAACACGAAATAATTTATCAGTGGTACACAGCTTGTGTGCATCGTCAACGTACGTCAGAATTACGAACTTGTGGCAGTACAGTACTTTCCTAAACGAGCAAACAGAGCGAACCAAACGCACCACTGTTGGTGACAGTTTGGCTCATTCCCTTCTACCAGGAGCTAATGACATATACCACGTACGTAGTACACTCCTACGTACACACTACATACACTCCTGCTTCTACTATCCGTGTTGATGCGGCTTGATTGAGTGTCAACATCGTCAGCGATGAATCTGTTTCCGGCAAAAGTGTTACCTCGCGCATGCTCAAACCTCCAACATAGGGAATCACCTCCCCCAGATGGTTTTTGTGGTGTATGCCGTTAACAGTGGGTTTTAGCCATGATAACCTTAGGGGTATAACCTTCATAGTAACGACTAATGAGTCAAGTGTTGGACAAACAGGCAGCCAGGATAATGGGCCTGGCTGCAGCCTTTATAGCCTTTTCAGGTAACCATGATGCACTCTGGTATTACCCAGAGTGCAACTACATTAGTATGCACAAGCTAGACAGCAGAGCCATCTAGCAGCAAGCAGGTACAGTTATAACAACACTGGCTAAGGCCAGTTGAAATACAGCATAACATAGTACGGTAAGCCAAGACACCACAGTTTGCAATTTAGCATTGTTCTCGCCTGGTCACATCTCACATCTATAAGCCAATCATGGTCAAATCCATTAGCCAGGTCTGGTCGCGGTGAAGGTATGACGTGTGGAATACATTGCTGAGCTTGTTGAGTTTGCTAAGCTGTTATTGTAGTTTATTAAGGTCTGATTATCTGACGCAAAATCACTGCGCAGGCGCGACGTCAAGTTTCGAGCCTAACTGTCTCTTACAGTGGTGCATTCATTTCGCTCTGTTCGATGGTTTAGGAAGGTACTGTTCGTCAAGCTTTGTGTAGCTCGGTATCGTACTTTTTCCCCACAGTAAGAAATCTCTCCCAACCAAAGCGACTGAATCGTGCACTCAAGATTCTGTGCATTGACAGTTTAAGTAACTGAGTACCAGCCTTACATGACTCATGCAGGGCATGAGTCCTGTAAGGCCAAGTCATGTCAAGTCATGTCACTCCGAGATATGCACAGGCTGAATTTTACACAATATTCACAATATACCTCTTCGGGGCTGATAGCTCCTTCGATAAATACTTCTTAAAGGGACACCCGGCCTGCCTTATAACATTCCGCCTGCCTTATAACAGTTCGCGCTGGTCGCCTTCCGCGTTTATACGAACACAAAGATCATCTGAGAATGTAGCTGCGTTCTTCGCAGCGAAAGAACGTAGCTACTGTCTCATTTGGCATTGTGCGTAATAGACGAACCAGCATGAACGCATTAATCGTGTCGTCACAAACCGGAATGATTCTCGTATTTTAACATCACAATTAATAATTTTCTAGGCTAGTGTCTTATAATTTTGCTTCGGCGATCTATTGGAATAATTAATTTTAATTTTTTCTGCATTACGCTTTTAGATTTTTGATCTCATGGTAATTATTAGCAAATTAGTACATGCACACACAGAGATGAAACGTCATGGTTATTGTAAGCGCGCAAAGCATCATATAGTTACGGATCATTCATAAAGAAAGTTCCATTATACTCAACAGAAAATCTCGTAGACGCCACATTTTAAAAAGGATTTTTAGCTAGGGTAAGACTAACTGTAAGGAAATAGACCTTTGGGGCCGTACTTGATGTGGAGGATCGAGTAAAATGGCACTGGAAGGTATATCCCTTTAATAAATCAGATTAAATCAGTTCAAATAGCCACCATCTTTTAAAGAAAATGTTCCTGCACAAATATAGCCAGTACTAATTAAGAGCAGTAACAACAGAACGGAATCATATGACACTCTAAACAAACTTAAAAATTATTACAGATATAGTTTGTTCCACATTATGTTTTCAGAAAACTGACTAGATGACGAATCGTTTCCTTGTACTATGAGTGCAAAAACATATGGATATCACACTTGTAGATTGTTCACAGCTACTGTTAAGAGTCTACAAATGGGATGTTTACGGATTTTTTTGCACTCGTAGTGGAACAAAGTATGGAACTCAAACTTTAACAACACATAAACACCAAGACAGTCAAAAGTTCATTAGTGATACGGCTTAGAGCTGCCCGTTCAGAAACTGCCCAGCGTCGGATATTAGCCGCGATCGTCATCACCCTGAAATTGTGATCCACAGTGTGAGGCTGGATGCCTGAGAGGGGCGACCAATTCCCAGCACCACCTACTGTTTGCACAACATTTGCACTCTTTGTGGGTTAAACAGTGGATTTGCCTGCAAATAATGTTCCACGTTCTCTGTTTCACCACCGCAAATGGACAGACCAAGGCCGTACAGATGTACATTCAGCGAAGTTAGGCACGAGGCACTAAAACTCAACAGTGTAGGTGACGGAGGGAATATACTAAATAGTCCACAGCCAGTGACTTTGTGAAACCTGATTTCCTCCCAGCTCAATTGAACGAATGCCTGTGCCATTGCTCATAAGTCTTGGACACTTACAGGCAATGCCACTTTCCGCACTATCTGCAGACTCATTCTCTGCCAGCCCAGCGTGACGAGGCATCCAATACACCCTAACCTCCACCCTGAACATCACATATCCAATAATTTCAAACCAAACTCCAGCCCCAGAATATGCCTCATATTACGCCTTGAAAATTATGAAGTAGAAACCAAAGTGCAGAATGTGAATCCGGGCAGCACTCGGGTCCCATGAAATTGTACGCACGGCACGATGAAACAGCCCCGGCCCTACTGGTGACAATGCAATCTTGACTGGGAAATGACTCACTCCAGAGGTACGGAATACTTTAATATAAACAACCCCCAGGCCTTCGTAACTCGTAATAGTGACACAACCAAGTCACTACTATCATGAGCTTCGCAACAGTTCAGCAGTTGGCCCTTGACACTCAGAGCCTGGAAATTTGACCTCACCTCAATAAGAAATGTAGCCATCGAGGTTGTCCTCAAGCAGCCAGTGATCAACTTCAAACGCACAGTAACTGTGATCCGTATGAGTGGATACATCTCAATGGAATCACACACGGAAATCCCAAATGGTAGTCTACACATGACCGTACGTAGGCTAGAAAAAGCTGATATATCACCCACCGAGCACTCTCCCATTTCCGTCCTGGCAAACATATCAAGATTCTGTAACAGTTTGTCATAGACACACCGAGTTCACTCTTATCTGAAGTCCAGGACAGGTCGTAATCAAAATATATTCCGAAGTAGCGAATTCTCTGATGACTCGTTGATCTTGGAACAGCAGTGCAAGCAACTTTGGTTTGCCCGTACAAAATACCACAGTCTACAATTCCAATCCCCACTCACTAAGCCAAGACTCAATTAAGCTCAACCCACCTTGGAGGATGGTCTCCATCTGATTACCACCCACAAATAAATTACATCATCTGCATAAACGGCAATGTTGTTGCATGGAGCCACCACGCTTATCAGCCCATTGAAGAACGCAGCGAAAAGACGAGGATTGATTGTATTCCTTGGGCCAGGACACGGAAAGCTCAGCTTAGCGAAGAATATGCCTTGCCTGCTCTGGTCACTAATATTCTGTCTGATAAGAGGACTTGGACCACATGGACGACCCGACCACCTCCACACATGCCCTCCAAAGAACTACAAAGGACGGAATGCACCACTGTATTGTATGTAGCCTTAATATTCAGAAACAGTGCGAATACGATTAAGCCCTTTGGACCAAGTTTCATGGGTGGTCTACTCCAACAGCAGCACCACATTATGTACAGGCTTCAAACCAAATTTAACTGTATTTAACTTACAGGAATCACCAGTTAAATTGGCTACCCAGGACTGTAACACGATCGACCAATAACTACTTAACTGCAGTCTATCCTTTGACGCTTTGGGGAAGGGAACAAACACAGCAAATTTCCACATCAGCGGCCCACTCCCTTACAATCAGATCTTATTAAAGAATTCGAGGCGCTCAGCCTGCTGACTAACAGGAAAATGTCGAATGTCCTCATAAATAACGCCATCCTTACCTGGCAAACGATACGGACGATTCCGTCCGACAAGTCTGAGTTTGAGTTTGAGCAGTAATCTCTTCTGGAGTCTTCTGCCCTATAAACAAATTGAGTAATAATAAGCAAATAGGAACATCATCAATATCAACATCAGGAGAATAATTTTAACAACATCTGTAGAAAACATGAAGCGAGTAACGTTATCCCCGTTATGGGAGAAACAGTATTTTAAAACTTGACTTGATAAACTTTCCCGAATAAACAACACTCGGAAGTAGCTTGCAAAGCACGAAAGTTTGGCTTTGCAGTGTGAGGGAAAACGCCTAGCAAATCGGGTACGTGAAGCCGGCCCCAAGTTTTGTGGGGGTTGTCTAAAAACAGGAGGCCCCAACTTTTGTGGAAGGGGCTAACAATGAGTTAAATGAGTCCGCCAGTTTTATCGTTTGAGCTACATTTTAAAAAATAGGGGGCCAGCTTCACACCAGCCCCTATAATGAATGTGAACTGGATACAAAACTAACTCAGCTAGGTTGGGCCACGAATGAGCTGAATGAGTTAGCAAGAGTAACCAGCCACAAAAGTAGGGGCTGGGGATATAACTCCACATAAAAATTGCAATAATTAATTTAAAAATAATTTACATACATATCGCGTTAAGTCTTGCTGACTCATTCAGCTCATTCGCAGCCCCATCTAGCTCAATTAGTTTTGTATCCAGCTCATTCATTATATATGGGGGGCTAGTGTGAAGCTGGTCCCTAGTTCTAAATATTTTTATATTTTAGTAAATATTATAGGTAAAAGACAAAACTGGCGGACTCATTTAGCTCATCGGTATCCCCTTCCAGCTCAATTGTTTTTTTTTTGGAGGGGGGTGATGGGGGGGGGGGGGGAGCTCACACATGCTAATCTATTCTGTCCTTGGAGGAAA
>JAHWFP010261059.1:527-10588 GCA_023313725.1 Lithobius niger
GCTAGTTGCACGGTATATTTTTGTACGCCACTTTGAATCGTTTCCCAAAATGAATCATGGTTCAGCTAGTTGCACGGTATATTTTTGTAAAGTATTGCGAGGATACAATTACATAGATGCATTGCTGGGAAGACACAAATAAAACTCATTCATCCATTCACTCATTCACTCATTCATATTTAAATACCTTCGATATCGGTAACCCAAGAATTTTAGGAAGTTGGATATCCTAACCATTTAACAAAATATTGCTTGTGTTTCCCTCGTCCCCGGGTATTCAGCACGCACTTTTTCATTTTATATGAAACTAACTGTTGCAAAGACTAAATTAGGTTGCACTAAGTTCTTTTTTACAAACCGTGTGGTTGGCCTGTGGAACTTCTTGTCATCCGAGCTGGTGACTGCTAGTGACATATGTCAGTTGAGGTTGGGTCTCTGTAGGTTGGCTTTATACCTCAGGTGTTTCAACATGTTTTAGCATTTAGCGTCTTTTGTATTGTTTTGTTTGTCTTTTGGCGTATTTTGTCTATGACAGGTTGTGACTGGAATAGTTTGGTAGTCTGTATTGATAAGTTTACTTGTCTATTTTAATGTCTCTGACATGCTTGTTAGCATAATTTTTACCGTATTGTGATAACCTCCGACTCGGCAAATTATTTATTTGCTGCGTATTTCTTTTCCTATTTTAATAATTTGGTACAGGTATTACTGTATCCAATTGGATGCCTTCCTGTAATCCCTTTCCCTGTTATTCTAGGTAATAAATCTTTATTATTATCAAGACACACGCTAGTGTGTCGCCCGCTAAGATAAGATAAAACGATAACATCCAGATAAAATATATATGAGCATGGCGACCACTAGACACGTGTCTTTACAGCAAAAGCAGTTAGGCTGTTTTCAGCCATCTGTGGATAAATACCAATGCGACATAAAAGGCTGAAACTTGTTAGATCAGGAGACTTTTGTTGCCATGCGTTTTCTTGTTGAAAAAACGACGTGAATAACTACGATATTTGCCTAATTACTACTGCTAACGGTAACGTTTTTTTGTATCACGAAACTAAATTCTTGCATAATGTGGTGAATAAAGCTGGTTCTTGGCTCGTTTTACAAGTATTGTTTTGGAGATGTGCTCTTTTCATATGGACCTTTCTAATTGGTCAAGTGGTTCAGGGGTTAGGGAGTTCCAAACCTCCAAATTGATTGTTTTAAATTGTTTACAACATTGTTATTATGCAACAATGCCAAACTGAACATTCAATAAATCCGTGCGTTTGCAAGGAGATACTTCAGTACTAATAAGAACCCTTATTATTTGAAAAAAGATGACTGTGCTCAAAATCTAACGAAAGCCAACAAACAAACAAAAAAGAAATGGACTAGAAAACTAGATTGGTGTTTCCATCTCATAACTGCTAAGAAAAAAAAATGGATTTCATCAATTTGGACCAAAAATTTCTGATATCTACCCCAAAACAAAACTTGTTAAGGATTACCGCCAAGCTTTTCGGCCATGTGAAGTCGTGATATCAAATGTCAAGCTCTTTCGCCAACCTAATCCCACCGACTAATACTTCAAACGTTAAATGAAATAATTGAAAATTGCGCCGTAGGCAATTTTCATATATTTCATTTAACCTTCGAACTAGTACTCTGTGGGATTAGCTTGGCGAAAGAGCTTGGCGTTGGATATCACGACTTCACACGGCCGAAAAGCTTGGCAGGAATCCTTAACAAGTTTTGTTTTGGGGTAGATTATTATGTACAGTCAGAGGTCGTGCATACTGAAGTTCTTGTTTATACCAAATGCCAAAATATCGTCATTTTTATAGTCTCTCACTGTACAGGTAGGACTCTCGTGTTTGTTATTTGCCTTTAATGTAAACAGTATCTTCAGACCAATTTGGACTATACCCTTTGTTAAACACTGTAGATCTCCATCCCATGCTGACGGGGTTGCCTATAACAAAACCATCCTGTACAGATTGATGAAAACCTCCCAATTATTACCTTCGTTCAAAAAGGTTTCATTTTAATGCTCCCATGAAATGAATGGTTATAGGCATGTAAAATGTCTTGTAAAGCATCCTGGTAACGAATAGTGTTTTTGTTTGCGTGTAAGAACTTACTTACTCTTGCCCTTAGCAACCGAATCATTCGTTCTCCAACTCTACACTTTATGTTCTCTATTTGAGAGACGTAACGAATATACATAAAGCTCGTAAATACTTTTTTACAGGAGAATCTAGAAATTCTGAGCTCTGATCACTTCAGCTGGGTGCTAGAAGATGTCCCCTGCTAAATAGTTCTGTCAAGGCCTTCCTTGCACATTAGCAGTAAAACGAAAACTTCCTTAGAAAATATGTCAATTACTAGCAATAAAAAGTCACATCATCTTTGTAAGGAGCTTAATTGTTAAGTTTATGTTCTTTTGCCTTCGCTGATCGCTTCGTTCCGGATGCCTGATCGAGATCCCAGACTGGGGACTGGGAAGGGATGAGGTAGCTCAGCTATACATCGTCTCTTAAGTCTATATACACTAGAACGCCATAGAGTGATCTTGTGAAGAATAAAATCTTTTATATATCTCCATCAGGGCATCTGCTTTACCTTTTGTCTAAATGGCTTATTGTCTGTAATTGCCCCGTGAATCAAATCCACAACATTAGACCCCTCTATCACTTTACCGTTGTGAATTAACTGTCGAAATCGTCGTAATCCACTTCTCCATAACCTAAAAAAATTTTGATCCTCCCTCGTGATTTTTAAGCAAAACTGACATATGAGCTTAAAAACCAGTAGGCACTTTCCCCCATCCCCCTATTCAGTGGAACTGGTGTCCGGGGATCCAGGTTTCAATGCCGTGCCAGCCTGGGGCGCACTAATTATGGACGCCATCGACGGTTTACTGTCAGTTTTAAAGCGTCAGCATCGTATTTCTTGACCACATCCAGGTGATGTTGAAACATTTGCGTATAGAGCTTGGATTCGTCGTATTCCGTGAGTGTTTGATCCCCCAGAATGTCTCTTATGCCGTCATCTAGTCTATTTAGGGGTTGGGTAAATACAGATCTGGAGTGAGGGTAGTCCTATTGTCTCAGTGATACCAACTGCACCAACAGGCACGAACTGCATGCATTTGTACATTTTTTTTAATGTAGCACCTCCTATTAAACCTTCAAGGAGAGAGAACACGGGAGTTAAAAGAGCGCCCAAAACCTGCCTTTCTGGTTCTTGCCCAACTAAGTGTATTTTTGTTCTTCTTACTGTAGCTTTCAGAAGACGTTTTTAAGAGTACTTTTCTTGTATTTTTGAAAGACGTTTTTGTGTGTCAGTATTAAAGGGACCTCCGTGTTCAATAAGTGTAACGACGCCAAACAGCACGTGTCTCAGTTCTGGACAATTAAGCAAAATTAGTTTCATGCATTAGGACGTGAATTTGTTCCAGTAGTGGCATAAACTCGATGATGCTCTGATCCATAGGCTAGGTACACTGTAATCAGTATTTTAAAAACGTCTAAACGAAACTTTAAAGCTTTGGATGTTGCGGAGTACAAATCAATTAACAAAATTCACCTCGTTTTTTGGTCGCTTCTTTGTAAACTGACAATACGAAATGCTTGTTGACACCAATTTGTCTGCCTAAAATGACTGTTTGTCCCAAGTGTGACTGGCTTTAAGAGAAAAAGTACTGGGAGTTGACGGAAATCGTCAATAGCGTTTTAGAGAACAGACTGTGGACTAAGTTTATTACTGTAATTTCCCTATGATGTGTGCCTGTCACAAGCACGTCATTAATTACTTCGCCAGGTAATGTATATAAAATGTCATCCAAGAATCAGACCGAATCACATGGTAAACTGTTGGCATAAACTATCCAGTTAAAGGTGAGTGGAAATGAATGGAAATATGGCTGTTTTTTTTCTTAAAATGTCGAACGACGACTGGTCCTCTCCATAACAGTACGCTAGTAGGTGCTGGATGTCTTGAGAGTTTAAAATCAACTAAGCCGGGTGGTGGAACCTAGCATCGTTGAATGTATGTACTCTGAGCTCTTCAGTCTTCATCTCTTCCATAATACACGCTACACCTCGCGTTGAGGTATGCAGCACTTCTGCAGGACGGGTACCTGCCATTGCCAATGACGACCTATCAAAATGTGGGGCCATCTCGTTCCATTCTTGAAGAGGAAAAAAATACTGTATGGTGTGGCTGTATCGTCGATCGTGTTCGGGGTAAGTGGGAATCGCGGACAACTCGTTCCCGGACATTTCGTTTTCGGACATTTCGTTTTCGGACATTTCGTTTTCGGACATTTCGTTTTCGGACATTTCGTTTTCGGACATTTCGTTTTCGGACATTTCGTTTTCGGACATTTCGTTCTCAGGCATTTCGTTCTCAGGCATTTCGTTCTCGGACATTTCGTTCTCGGACATTTCGTTCTCGGGACGAATTGTCCTGTTGCCATAATGCCTACCCATTTACGTGTACCAACCTTTTATATAATCGTTGGTAACTGAGAAGAAACTAAGACCTGACTTGAAACTGAAACCGTCCAAATGTGGGCTACCTACGATTATTTATTTTCACGTAATCATAGGTAAACATAGGTAATCACGGGTGATTACAGGCGAATACATTCCACATATTTGGGATGACGTCACTTCTGTCCTGATAAGGTAATTCACAGGTAAATACATGTATACTACATCATTTGTAGTTCCGTTCCGTTACATGTTACGACTTCCGCCCCTGAAATCGATTAGCTTTGGGAGATCATGGGTGCCACCATCTTGATTCGTGATGTCACAGGTTACGTGACATCATTAGTGACGTCACTGCTGCTCCAGCCATGTACGCCTTACCACTACTATCGCAGTAGCCTAACGAAAGTAACCCGAGTCAGCAAAATTGGTTTCAACGAATGAACGAACAGTGGGTTTTAATTTCTGCTTTGATACTGACGGTCCAAGGTTATGATCTCAATAGAATCTTGGAGCCTTGTTTACCTTTTGTTGCGTACGTTCTGCGGCCACTCTTACGTGATGCTATCTTACTCCATATATGATTGGAGTTTCTACCTCACTATGCCCATGCTTCCTGTGTGGGCTTGGCTTGACTTTAAACTTTAAACGACTACCCAGAAAGCCGTACTTCATGCAGCATCTTTTGAGACTTATAAAATAAAAGTATGGATTATATTCCGAACGTAAAACATTTATATTCATGGCAATTAAGTTAATATTTTAATTATACTAAATACGTGTTCTTTCCATGTTTGTTATATTTATGTACGTGTTTTATCCAATAACATTGTCCAAACGTTAAAGTTGTTTTATAGAGTTTATTTAGCTAACAAAATTCAGTAGACAATGCGCAAGGTTTGCTGTATCGTGTCCACAAAACTGTCACGAAGCAAGCTTCGTAAAGGTACGCCATTGTTTTGGTTTGGAAGCAATGACGTCACTGGGTATGTCATCTTGGGTAATCTTACTTTACGACCGGAAATAGGCCTATTACAGCATTGACGTGTTGTATTGAGTGGATCAGCCCAACAATCGAACGTCCCTGGACTGCTCATTCAAACCTTGCATCAAAACCACATAACCCTGAAACGACAGACTTTGAGGTGATTTGATTGGAAGGCCAGGAGTTCAAAAAAAACTTGCTTCAAAGACGTTCTTCGTCTGTTAACAGTTCTGTACAAAGGAAGTAGCTGGATTCCATCTAAAGCAGTATTCAAATAAAATGAAGTTTAAATAAGAGGTGTGTGCCATAAAAATTCACCAAGCTAAATCTGTCGATCGGTTTTTCCTACGGCGGCAGTGTAAATAGGCGCATCCATATTTCAAGCGGTGACTTTCGACAATTATTTTAGGCAGCGGAGCTAAAACCTATTTTTAAACTGTAAAAATCGTCTGTAAGGGTGCCTCTGTCGCCCCCCCCCCCCCCCACCCCAAGTGAGCGAGTGCCAAATTTCATGGCACACATCAGTATTTCTCACACGATAATCATGGAAGGGTAGATATTCTAAATTCCTGTCGTTTATGACTGGTGAAAAGTTAGGCTATCGTTAGAATAATGGTGGGCTAAAGATAATTTAAAAGAACGGTTCAACCTTTGTTTCAGTTTTCTTCCGTAAGGCTAAGGGACCGGTCATTATTTATGGCCCGGGGGGAGGAGGGGCCCAGAGGAAATGAAAATGTGACGACCAAGTTTTCGATGACTCCCCCTTCGAGACCTGAAAAAATATTTCTCCCCCCCCCCACGCAAGGCCCAAATATAATATGACGCCTCCCCCCCCAAAAAAAAAATTCACTTCTCTTATAACTATTGAAATTGTCTGCAGACGAATTCCTGTAGCCAAGATTAGTGCGGTAGCCAAATTAAGTAAGTACCTCTCCACACCGTCCGACAGTAACCATTAGTTGTAAGGAAACGTGTGTCGTTTCTAATGAAAAGTCACTTTGGGTTAAAAATGTTTTGTAAAATGTTCCTTACATCCACTTGTCGAGATTCGTACAATAAGTATGATGAACACACTGCTTGATTGTATGCCCATATCCGTAACATAGACAGCAGCACCTAAAAGACAGAAGAAGCCAAGAAACCAGGTGCCGAGACTTTTCTACAAGGTTCTTTGTAAAAACTATACTTGCAGTATTGGGACTAATAGCGTGAAAACCATGTAAACACTCACCCCCCTCCCCCCCCCCCCCCACCAGAAGTTGAGACGTTTCTAGAAATTTTGACTCCTAAAAGTGCCATTTTTTAGGCACAAAAATGACTCTTTCTTCCAGTTTGGTCAGTGTGTTTTTGACCCCCTCCATTGACGGAACCTGAAAAATGTATGACTACCCCTTGAGATACTACCCCTTCAGAGGGTACAAAAAATTCATGACTTCCCCTACCCCTGGCAATAAATAATGACCGCTCCCTAATCGATTCCGGGTTTCTCTACCATGTTTTCTTTTACAGCATAATTGCTTATGATGCAAACCGTCTTCCCCACGCCCATTGCTGTTCTATTTTTTCTCTTATTGTCACCCACGTCACACAACACACCAAAGCTTAGCAACAACTCATTTCGCTGGCACCGCAAAAAAAAAAACCCTTTTGTTTCGTGAAAGTAGCGGTTTAATTAAGTTGAATTTTAATGAGCTAAACATAAAGCTTTAAAAAAAAACCTTTACAGCGAGAGAATGAACCTAACAAGCAGACAATAGTTTGCGCGTTAATTAGTTTTCCGTGTGTCTCTGACGACCGTGTTGATAAAATTTGCTTGTAACAATGTCACCGTAACTGTGTAATCACCACAAGATAATCAAATAGGTTGTGGTCAAGGCCACACATGTCTCCCCCCCCCCCCCTCCTCTTCCTCCTCCTCCCAACAACATTTTGTACGTAAGGTTCTTTACCAACATGGTGGCTAAACAGATAACACCAAATCAATTCTATATTCCAGCAGTCAAGTCACCAGAAACTGCAATATTAAAAGGGCATTCCTCCTAGCGCCATTTTTCTCGATCTTCCACATCAAGTACGGCCCCAAAGGTCCTATTTATTTACCGTTAGTCAATCCCTTGGTAAAACTCCGTTTTAAAATGTGGTGTCTAGGAGATTTTCTATTGAATAAATTGTTAACTATATTTACTGCGGGATGCACTTTATGATCCTTTGCGCGTTTACAATAACAATGTGTGTGTATGTGCATGTACTAATTTGCTAATAATTACCATGAGATAAAAAACATAAGACTGTTGCGATAAAAATTAAAATTAATTATTCCAATAGGTCATCGAAGCAAAATTATAAGACACTAGCCTAGAAAATTATAAATTGTGATGTTAAAATACAAGAATCATTCCGGTTTGTGACGACACAATTAATGCGTCCATGCTGGTTCGTCTATTAGGCACAATGACAACTGAGACAGAAGCTGCGTTCTTTACTGCGAGGATCGCAGCTATTATCTCAGTTGACCCTGGCGGTTGTATATGCGCGGATGGCGATCAGCGCGTGGCTGTTATAAGGTAGGCCGGGTGTACCTTTAATGGCTTATATGTGTTAATGTGTGCTAGTTAATGGACGGGTCCCTGACACTTTCCGTAATTAAGAAAAAATAATAATAAGTAATAGTTATTGGTTAAAAACTATTGGTTATCGATTTTTAAACGACGGCTGCGAAGATTTGGCCGCTCGACATGCAAATCGTCTCGGGGCTTCGCTCCTCGACGTATTTGCATGTCTCGCGGCCAAATCTTCGCAGCCGTCGTTTAAAAATCGATAACCAATAGTTCTTTAATAAATAACATATTTATATCACGGTTGGGACGTCAAGATAACTCGTATTTAATTAAAACGTGTTTGTGTTTTGTGAAAGGTCATTCCATTTTAGTTTAGTGAGGGTGGAGTGGTTGGAAGACGAGTCGTCGTTTGCGTCCGTTTGTGGGTTCACCGTATTTCACGCTAGCCAGGTCGCTTGTGTTTTCAAAGCTTTTCGGAGTGATAGAACTTCGATAAAAGGCTGCAGGGGTAGAATGACATTCTGGGAAGGTATGTAATTCATTTTGAGCGTTTGTAATTTGAGAATTGTTTAAAACTAGGTAATAGGGTAGCGATATGAATGAAGGTCATTGCATTTTAGTTTGCGGAGGGAGGGGGAGGGGGGAGTTAACGCAGCGTGAATGGCTTAGATATTGGCCAGACGTATAAGAGTTTGCAGGGATGGGATTTCATTCCTTTTAAGTAATTAAGTTTTGTGCGTTTTTATTGCGTTACGTTTTTCTTTTCACGATGTAATTTGGTCGTTGGTGTGTGTTCCCGGTCGCGTGATCCGGAAGTGTCAAAAGTGTTGGTTATTGGCAAAAGTGTTGGTTATCGGCAAAAGTGTGAGTTAACTTGATAACCCACACTTTTTGCGATGACGCACACTTCCGATGTTGGTTAACGGGATTTAACCAATGGAAATTTAGCATGGTGTTGAGTTAGCGTGACGTCACAGCCGTGGTATAATAATAAATAATCAGTTTGATTTTATTCATTAAAACATTGCACTTACATTGCAATTTGTTACTGGCGTATTTCTATATTACCGAAAATCCAGGAAGAGGAAATATCAGAAACAAACATTTTAATTCTACGGTAGTGATGATGTGCTTGGCTTGAATTTCACCGGGTAGGGAACGAGTTTCGTGTAGGGAACGAAGTACGATTTAAAAAAAAAATTAATTTTAGCTGTGGTGATGTTATTACTGGAAAGAATTTCACTCAAACTCCTATAAGTTCTGGTTATTGTCGAGTTAGACTAACTGCCTTGCCTCGAATTTCACCGGGCAGGGAACGTGTTTTACGCGATGAACGAAAGTTGGGAGAGATCCATGATTTGTAATAAAACAATCTTCTTACATTATTAACACTGGCGATAGCCAGTGTTAGTAAGGGTCGGCCAAGGACCTCTGTGTTAAACTCTCAACTTTGAGAGCTTATAACTCCGTCAAAAGTAAACATATTTAAACCAAATTTGGAATCTAGCCTTGACTAGTAAAGGCCTGTCTGCAGTCCAAAAATTGTGAAATTCGGTCCAGCCAAACCCGAGAAGCAGACAAGGGCCAAATAGACAACTTCTTGTTCAGCTTGTTGTTGTTGTTGTTGTTGTTCTGGGGATACTTTCGTCTGTCCTCTCTACAGGTCAAACCATTTGTCCTATAAAGCTGGTTCTTAGCTCATTTTACAGGTATTGCTCTGTAGATGTGCCCTTTTCATAAGGCCTTTTCTAATTGGTCAAGTGGTTCAGGGGTTACGGAGCTCTAAACCACCAGATTGATTGTTTTACATTGTTTTAAACATTGTTATTATGCAACAATACCAATTAGCAAACATCAGCTGCGAGACATAGACTGAAGATTAAAGGATTTGTTTCTATTGTTAACATTGGCGATAGCTAGATTAGTGAGGGTCAGCCTAGGGTCTCTTGTGTTAAACTATCAGCTGTGACCGCCAACTGCACTGTTTTACAGTTTAGCTGCAATTCTAAAAGTAACACGAATTAATAAACA
>JAHWFP010261061.1:10036-21834 GCA_023313725.1 Lithobius niger
CATCCATACGTCCTTCCTTCCATCCATCCTTAATTCGTTCCTTCCTTCCATCCTTCCATTCATAATTTTTTCCTTCCTTCCTTCCTTCCTTCCATCCATCCATTCATCCTTCCATTCTAACATCCTTTCTTCCTCTTTTCCATCCTTCCATCCATTCTTAATTCGTTCCTTCCTTTCATCCATTCTTCCTTCCTTTTTTTATCCTTCCTTCCATCTTTCCATTCAATATTTCTTCCTTCCTTCCTTCCATTCTTCAGAAACACGAATGTTTGACACCGTTTTAAACCAAATCTTTTGTTTTGATTTTTCCATGCATCAATTCATCAATTCATTGGTTAATACAAAACCAATTTTAAGATGTATATGTGGTGTGTTGCAAAATACGTCCTCCTTAGACGCCCATCCTCGCTGCGCTCGAGGAGATTTCTTGCTGCAACACTTATGATACAGACAGACCTTCCACATAAAAAACGATCAAGCAAATTATATCAGTGTAGTATGCGTTATCAGTTATCTCGAGAGAAGGTCAATATTATTTTTCAAGGAGTCAAGTAAAAAGTTAAGATCAAGCAATTTATCAGAAAAGAGCTGTTTCTGATGACGAACGGTGATTTTCGTTCGCTTCGCTCACTCAATCAGCGCAAACATTTCCTCAGAAACGTGACTGAATCGATGTAACCACCAAGAACCACACACCACTTGTAATTTGTGTTAGTATACACTTTATATGGGTTTTCTTGTTTTACTTATTTTAAGAATATTGTTCTTTACTTCCTGCTCAGTAAAGATTTTTCCATGGGCGTCTTATGACTTCACTTTCTGGTGATCTCCTATACTTGGAGAAACGTCAGATGTAATCCCCTACATAGGTGAGAGATGAAAGTTGATAGAGCAAAGCGAAACACACATTAAACAGGTTTAGTTTATGTGAAAATCGCTCGCTTTGCTCGTTCAATCCACGCAACTCCGTGCTTCAGAAACACGAATGTTTGACATCGTTTTAAAACCAAATCTATTGGTTTGATTTTTCCATGCATCAACTCAGTTAATATAAAACCAATTTTAAGAGCTGTATGTGGTGTGTTGCAAAATGCGTTGTCCTTTTAGGTTATTTTTTCGGCTCATTTGGCTGCGTCTCGCTGCGCTCCAGATCATGCCTCTTTGTTCGATAAAATTTTCATGAACAAACTATGACGTCATGAACAAACATGAAGAGAGTTAAAAAAAACTTTGACGTTACTTTTTCAGGTTCTTTCGCATATTTGAGGGTGATAATATCAAGTTACAGCGATGAAAATAGGCCTATTAAAAGCGAAAGTTAATTATCTTTCGTTTGGTCCTACTCCTATCTTTGTAGGTGCTTTGGTTCCAGAGGAGTAGAGGTACAAACACGCACGCACGCACATCGTACGTTTTTAATTATGTAGATATTGGTTATAAAATAATATTGCATATGCTAAAATCATTTTAAACTCCCCAGTAAAATTTAACATTTTGCCTTGTAATTTCTTAACAATAAAAGGCAGTGTCTTGGGGTTGGACCATTGGAAAGCTGGTAAAAAAAAAACCTTCAAAATGGTGTATTTAAACGTCAAAATCGGTCGACGAGAAGCATAAACATCTCCAATTTGGTTTATTGCCGATCTATCTGGGTTTTACCCCGATTTCTACTGATATTGCTAATACCGGTAAAGATCGGGATCGCTAGACAGAATCGGCGCAGCCTTACAAAATATACTTTTAGTTGTTTACAGTTAACAGACACGCTTGCTAGTGAGGCCGCCTCTTTATCATCAACAATCACTCTTTTAACTGAAAACTGCTCATGACAAACACAGTTTGATTAGAAAACCTAAGCAGAAAAACATAATGACCTGCCCAAAAGACGGCATGAACAAACTGTGACGTCATGAACTACCGAGGAGCTCATTGTTGTTTGGCTCTTGGCTATTGGCCCATTTTGTCACCCTCAACCCCATGTCCGATTCCGGATTTTATTTTTGATAAACCTTGTCCAGACACCCGTGCTACTGCATGCAAAGTCTGGTTTGGCTAGTCCTTGTTGTTTTCACGTGATGCGTAGTCTAAATTTCCATTGGAGTGTGATCATAGCGGAGCTCCGCTCTAACTATGGTAGCACAATGGAAGGGCTGTGAATCTCTGATATCGAGCCTAATTAAAATGTAAGTGGAGATTAAGGGCAAAGGTCACATGACAGGGAACAAATACTGGGTAAAAAATAAAAGGGGGTGCTTTAAAAATGGCTTAAGATCATCCTCTCTAAGCCGACGACAGAAACCCTGCACTGTGGATTGGTTCACAGTAGTTGCGCTAAGTGAATTCCATACATTCGCCATGCGTATACCGAAAAGAAGTGTCGGGGGCAGTCCAAGTGTGATCCCATGCCCCCAACTTCCAACTATAACCGGGTGTACGTGCTGGGTCAGGTGACAAATCAAAAAGAGGGGCAAACGGCAGTAATGCCAAGCAGGATCGTAAAAGTTTACGTTAGATTGTATCTAATTTTACATAGTTAAAGGAGTTCGAGGCCAGGAGCCTTAAGGCCTGCAGATAATATTTATTGCGGCTGTTGTTGTGGTCGAAAGCGGAGAACGTTGCATTTCCCACAGGATTTAAAGAAAGACGGTTAAGTTTAGCCCAGTTATACACAAAGTTGAGACTGGGTTGAATAAAGTGATCATGGCTGTATCCAATCTGTTTGATCCAAGCTTATCCAAGCAGATGTGAAGGGTACATCAATTTTCTCAATACTCAGCGTGAAGTTTAAGGACAGGTCATGATTCATCTACTGTTGGTCATCCCCTGCTATAAATCTATTTTTAAAATGTGTTAATATAAAAAATATATTAAACGGTATATCTCGCATCTAAATAGATTCTTCGCTGTAAGCTGGTGGACTACACTTGACCATGACATGTCAGACTCTGGTGCCAAGTTACTTGTGTGGTTAGAACTAGCGTGGTATCTGATCACCTTCGAATCTGTAACTTTCTTGGCAAATGTATTACGCAGAAATTCGTCTTGCAACGGTCCAAGATTCACATCTCTAGCATCGCAATGCAAATATCCACATCTACCCCTATTAAGCACCCTGGTTCCAAAAACCAAAGTAGAACTAAGGTCCTATTCCAATGTTCCATGCTGGGACATGCGTCTAACGATTTCATGTGAGAATTTTCCAGCTACTCGTACTGGCTGGTTCCCTCAGTGGATCTCATGACTCAAAAGTACTCAATTTGGTTGAATTACTGCCGTTTGCCTCATGCTACGGTAACCACGGCCTACACCGCGCGGATATCTGGTGGCAACGATTATACGTCAAGCAGACAATTAGCTTTAAGCCTGATGTTCACTTCAATAGGTTCAACGAGGTCCTTCTTCCCTGAATTGTGCAAGAGGTTCCACGCTGACACAAATTTGGTTTTTGGAGGTTTGAATGCGCTCGCTGCCAAAGCCATGGTACTGGAAGGAAACACAGACAATTTTGCTGTGTTATTCCCAACGGAAATTCCTAGAATTTTTACACACCACTATCGACATGCGCACGAGGCATCAAAGGGCCCTTCTCTTCCCGAAAATGCCTGGGGTGGCTGAGGTCAAGCTTGAAGCCGAATCTGCTAGCATATGAGGAAGTATAATATCTTCTGCAGCATCAACACCTAATGGTGCAAAGCTTGCAATATCAATTTAGAGACATAAGCTGACTACTGCACCTAATGTGCCTTCCTTCCTTCTTGTCCTACAATCAGTTCTCAATGTGCTCAATGGGTTTGGATATGGATACGTTCAACTGGGTCAAACCAGCTAGGCCAGGAAGGTCTTTCCACCGGTCCAGCCTTCAGGCATAATGCAAATATTAAATGCTGGTAATGCCTTCAATAAAAACGAACGGTTAAGGAAATAAATAACTATTTCATAGCGTTAAATCATTGTGTTAAAAGAAAATAGTGTTAAAACACTTAAAATACCCTAGGAAATGTGGTCAATAATACTGCTGAATGCGATTAATCTAAGTTAAAGCGTTATATTCCGTACTCTTCTTAGCTATAATGCAATCAGCTTATTTTCTACGTAAGCATAGGCTGACCCGCCCGTCATCGTCTTGGCTTCAGTATCCTGCCACTACATACCACGCAATTCTACACACCGAGCCGGGACAGGACAAGCATTGCGAGCGAAAGCTGTGGCACGCATACTCACGTCAGTGTTATTTAATTGGATTTCTTTCTTTTTTTTTTTAACCCGAGCCAGTCACCGGCCGAAGCAAAGTGAAAGTTAAGCAGCCCTTCGGGAAACTTCCCGACTTCCAGTCAAGCCAATCCACCTCTAATTGAGATAAAAGCACCATGGGAATTACGCAATGTAAGCCCAGGAATACAAAGGAGTATTGTCTGGCCGCCGCCATTTTAAAATGGGCTTTAGTAAAGGATTAAGTGAATGTGGGTTAGTCAAGCTTCGTGACTACTTCATAATTATGAAACATGCACTTCAGAGAGAACGTCCCTTTAACAGTACGTGTCCCCAAGCTTCTTGAGAAACCCAACTTGGAAGGCTTACAAGCAGAAACGGTTCCAGTTTCTCCCCAACTGCCTCCACCCTCAAAAATAGGCGCAGTTTAAAAACAGACTTTGAAGCAAAGGAGTGAAGTCGACTGCCGGATTTCCTCAAAACCCACCGTCGCAGCAAAGATGTCGCGTGGGTTTTACATTCCAGCATGTCAGCACGCGAAACTAGCAAATCAAGACACACGCATGTCGGAAACTCGAAAATCGTGTCAACATCGCGACTCCGCGTGACATGTCAATGCCACTAATACAAATCCAACACCCGTTCCCTCCCTCCCCTCCCTCGCGAAAATGTCCCACTTTACCAACTTCTCACGTCTTTCAACAAAAGGCAAACAAGCTTGGGAACGGAAGTGTATGGGAACCAGGTTAACGTAGCCCTACCCTCGACGCCAAGCGACTGCCGTCTAAAAATAAAATTTGAAGGTGGGTATGTTGGGGGAGTGAGGGGACGGAAGAGGGGGGGGGGGGAAATCCAAAGCGCTCTGTCAACTTGAAAAGTCCAATCGCCGCAGTGCTCACTCCGCCGGCAATGCGTCGTCAGCCAAACCACGCCTCCTTTAAATTTGCTTCCATCTAGCGGGCGTGGCTGAAATTAAAACGATCGATTTTCGGTGAACGAGGGCGGTCGGATTTTCGACAGGCGACTAGCGACATCTACTGCCTGAAAACAGAAGTAAGAAGGTATTCGAGCAAAATGATCTTGTGAATGATCTTGTACATTCTCCATACTCGACGTGAAGTTCAGACGCGTAGGTCTTCCAGAGTTGTGTATCAATCCCTTACAATAAATCCATTTGGCGTCGGTACGCGAGTAGGGTCACCATGATGGGGTGGGATAAACATGAAACATGACAGGTCTATCAATACAAGGCCAACTGGGAGTGCCCACGAGCAGACGAAATATTGGTGGTTGTGAAGGGAGAAATTCCCGAGTGGAATTCCCCCAGTTTTGTCCGAAATTGTGAAGACTTATTTTTGCTTTTCCACTCTTTATTTGTCAATTACGTCAGGCGGCCCCCGTTACTTCCAAACTACCCCATTTTTCCGATTTTTGGGATTTTTTTAAACTTATTTGTTAACATTTACCAAATTTTACTCATAACTTCAGGTGTTGATAGGAGGCACTAATTTGTCCCTCGCCCTCTTTGCAACTCTTGTCTGTTCCTTGGTTCTGCCATTGGACCATTTAAGTGTTCTACCTTTTCTTGGATGCTAAGGATAAGTGTTCAACACTTTGCCAGGGTAACTCTTTGGTCCTAGCTGTAGTAAGTATTGTGCTCAGAATTCTAATATAGCCACGAATATATAACCGGATCATCTTTGTACTCAGCAATTTCACCAGGAGCAACAATAAGGCGACTCCCGCAGGGCTCGACCACAAGGACTTGTCATCCATCGCGCGCGCGCTGCATGAACACAGTCTACATGTAGTATACATAACGAAAGGGATGAAACCAACCGGAAGTCGTATCGTAGAACAATCCATTTTTTTTTATATTCACTGGAACTCGCGCTGAACGGTCTTTATTGTTAACTTGTCTCACGTTCTAAGTCATGATTTATACCACCATGTCTCCAAGAGCGATCTGCGAACCTTCTCAGTTTTTGCTATCCCAGTCAACTTCCGGTAATGGCGGAGCTTTTACCTCGGTGCTGGAACGTTTCTCCGATCGCTCTGCACAACGTAGAGGTACAAATAATAACTGCAAACGTGAGACAAAGTTATCAATAAAGACGGTCAGTGCGAGTTCCAGTGAGCTATAATAGCGCGTCAGCGTAAAAGTTAGCACCGCTCAATGCAGGTGTGGATTGTTCTACGATATTACTTCTGACTGATTTCACCCCTTTCATTATGTATAATATATTGTATCCACGCAGAGCGCGCAATGGATGATAAGCCCCTGTTGGGCTCGACGGAGTGGCCATAATACTTCCGCATCTTCCGTCTCTTTCTGGGTCGCTACCAATGCAGCCAACTGCGGAATTACTAGTCTACGCTATTTTATGGGATATTCCCCATTAAAAATGGGGGCGAAAAATATCACTCATGCTAGGATACATCTAGGCAGGTGGCAACTCCGTGCGTGCCTTTATTGATGTAGGTAAGGAAATAAATACGTTCTTCATGCCAAGGCCGACTGGTGTAGAAATTATGTGTCTCGCCTCCTGGCTTAATGTTAGTTGACACGTATGCTAGAAAGGTCACACCTTTTATCGTTGCTTTGGTAAAGTAACATTATGAGGAAGTTGAATCAATCCCACAGTAATCTCCCATACGACCATGTGACAAGGGATGGCACATGAAGCGATAGTACAGCTCGGCCACTTCCACATCCTACGGAGAAGGCTCTTGCATTTTACCAAATTTTATTCTTATGTTCGGGACTTAAGGAGGGCAGATGCTCCCCCCCCCCCCCACACACACACACACACACCACCACTTGGATGCAACACTGGACCTGGTACGTATGCGGTGGCTACATACAAGCATGGGTGTTACATAGCATGAGGACAACTATGGTCTGAGCATAAGGGATGGCCATACTCACTGGCAGCGGCGCCTTATACATGCTTTAATGGGATGCTTTTGGCGCCACAAGTGGTCACGAATACAATCAAGATATTAGCTATCTAGAACATCTGAGACCAGAGGTGTGCTCCAACACTCAAGGACCCTTTCATGAAAGTAAAATAAATTTAAATGACAGCACTGAGCCAATGGCTAACACAAGATGCCCAGCCTCCTCTTCCCCTCCCATAAAAACCTACAATAAAGGTATAAATCTGTCTTGAAGGAATTAAAGAAGTAAGAAAAGTTACTGGCTCAGGAAGAGAGTTCCAAAGAGGAACGATTCTATTGGGGAAAAGAGGTATCTAATGTTAATATTGGAATGTGTCCGCAAAAGCCTAGAAACGTGACCTGGAGTGTTAGTACAAACGAAACAGAATAGTCTGATGGCTTGATGTCCTTGAGTTAGCTGAGAATTTGGTAGGTCAGGATAAGATGCCGACGTCGGAATCTTCACTCAACATTAGGTAGATTTAGGCACTGAATGTGACCTTCCTAAGAAAGATGCTTTTGACTCAGTGACACCCTTTAGAAGCAGTACTGACACTTTTCCAAACGGGAAAGAAAAGTTGGGTAGCAAGGCTGGATGTCTTGTAAACAGCACTCGAGAAATGGGCGAAGGAAGGCTTTGAGAGAATGCAGAAGAGGTATGGGCTAAGGTGAGCGTAAGACTTAGGAATAAAATGGGCTTTTTGTCGTGACTTTGGTAGTGACAAAGTCTGCATGTAGATGGAATTTGAGGGTACTCTCAATGCGAACACCGACATTAACATGATTTGCCTTCACGGTATAGCCTTTGAGTTGATGGTTTGCGTTAGCAAGGGTTGTTGCTGCCAAAGTGCACAACAACATATTTATCAGGGTTAAGTTCAAGGTTGTTCTCAGTGAGCAACCTGAAAATACACAATCCAAGTCCTGCTGTACAGCAGTGTGACGAAAAGAAGGTGAATAAAGTTTTAGTCATCGGCATAGCTAGCATTTTTAGAAGAAATAATCTTAGGCATGTCTAACAGGTAGATATTGAAAAGCAGGGGCCCAAGAACGGAGGCCTGGGGAACTCCGGAAGTAACAGGATGCCATTCGCTAGATGTTCCCCAGAAGGACACACGCTGGTGGGGGCATACAAGAAGGAATGGGTTCAGGAAACCAAAGGAGGAGGGAACTTCACCAACGAGAGCTTCTCAGTTACTTTAGCATGAGGAACAGGATCAAAGGCTTTCTTGAAATCAAGAAAAATCAAGTCACAAGGAATCCCAGTGTGCACTAATTCAGTAGTGTGGTTATAGTACTAAGTAAGTTGCTAAGACAGGAGCATTCAGGGAGAAAACCGGGCTGAAAAGTGGTTAATAGGTTGAGATCATTTATCCCCGCACGTAAGTTCCTTCTGGACAAAGCGTCCAGAGAAAAGAAGACTGACAGTGCAGCAGTTTTTAATATCATGCTTTGCGCCACTCTAATTCACGTACTTCTGGAAAAGTGCAAGTACGACTTGAGGTGCTAAAAAATTTGAAATTGCTAGGACGGCAAGAGAAGAAGAAGCGTAGTTTTTAAGGGAAACAGCCAGGCCTTCTCGACCCCCAACACGTGTCTTCTTTGAGACTGAGAGACTCAAGTTCAACATCGTGTTGTCTTGGACGAAGGTAAACTCGTCACCAAGGTTGGTGGGGGAAGGGCTAGGAGATCAGTACGCTTCACGGTAGGAGCCAAAAAAAAAAAAGATAAAAACAGAGCAAATCTTATCATCCACGAGAATGAACACGTCAGCGCACTTGATGCTGTTAGTTGCCATACATTTCTTATTTTGGTTTATAATAGTAATAATAACGTGTTGCTGGACCAACAGGGCTGGCAAGAACCCGGGACTGACCGTCTAAAAAGGGGACAGCCTTGAATATATGCAGCTTAAAAGCAAGAGGGGGATTATTTACATAAGAGTATTTATAGTATGAGAAAAGCACATTAGGCTGCTTCTTAGCTTTAAGTATTAAGTTATTTTCCAAAAAGGTTCTATGCACCTCGGATACCGTTGACAGTAGAGTTCCCAGCATTTTTAATTGAAGACAAATTGGCAGGTGTAGGACAATTCCCACACCGTTTGTAGGCTTCCTTTTTCCTATTCACAAGTCACCACACTTAATTGTTGTTCAGGGTGTGTTAGTGTTGCGAGGAGAAGTAGTTGTGGGCATAAAATGAGCAAGGATTTCATGTTAAGAAAGATTCAAGAGTATTGACCCGTGAATTGACATCAAGTTCTTATAAGTCACGCCTAACAGTTAATGCAAGTCATGATGTCATTGATCAGTGGGAAAATTGGGACTGAAGAGGCGCACACAGAACTTCATTTCGATTTGAAAGGACAGGACATCATGATTACTGACGACAAGAGGAGATGAATGAAAAACAGCGAAACTTGAATGTCAAAAATACTGAAGACAAGGACAAGAAGACTCGCCGTCTCCCCACGACGGTGTCGGTGACGGTGACGGTGACGGAGTTTCAGGGTGCACAATGTTTTGAGAGCAAACGACCATGCAAAAATTCGAGAAGTTCAAGTGACGCACTAATTTCAGATTCAGAAATAAGGAGATTGTCTCAAGTAATTGTTGGAAAACTAAAATCAAATTGTCGGAAAATTGAAAGGGTGGAAGTTGAGGGCAAGAAGGCCGTAGAGTGAATTAGTGTTGAAAAAAGACCTGGCTATAATACACTGGTAGAATATTGCTTGGGATTTTGTAGCAGAAGCCGATTTTAAGAGCGACAGCTGGATTTAATTTAAGACAAGACCAATGTGTATCCTATTCCCCCGGTGCTATCAGCGCTAAAGTGGAGACCAGATGAATGGATCTCCAATCTAACATAAAGAGCAACACCTCCATTGGTTCCACCTCTCCCATCCACAACAAGAAAGAGTATATCTGCTAATGGTGAGAGAAGCCGATGAAATTAAAGGATTCAGCTGAGTTTCAGTAACACCAATATCATCCGGATTAGCAGTGGTCAGGCACGCCTCAAGGTCATCAATTATGTTTGGCAAACTATTGATGTTTAAATATGTGATTCTGAGCGAGTAAAAACTGTTTGTTGCAGGAAAGTGGAATGTTGAATGTAATTGCCTTGAGTGTAGAAGACGGGCAGGCAAATTATTTGCTTTGATTGTTTGATTAGATAGGACCTCCCCCATGGTTTTGTTTTCTTCGACAGCTATTTTAGGAAGTCGACAATCGCTGTCAAACTGAGTCTCGTTTTCTGTTTCAGACCGGACTCACTTTCAGCAAGAATTTATAGGGTTGGAGAGGAGAATTAGTGACTGAGACCCATACTTAAAACATCTTAGATACATCCATATCAGTTCAGTCATAGTTTGTAGAGGGCGCCATGAGTTTTATGTGGGAATTTCTACTCAGTTTTCAGCTTAAAATTGAACTAAACTAAACGAAACTAGCTTAAATTTAATTATTATTTAGCCTAGCTTTGTTGTAATTTAGTTTACCTTACATTTGGGGTAAAAATTGGCAAAAAATACCAGATGGAATACGTGGCGCCCTCTGAAAACTCGGACTGAACTAATGGGGACGAATCTAACATGTTTCAATAGTGACTTTTTAGAGTTACAAATTCTCCTCCCAAACCTTACAAATTCTTGCTTTCAGTAAGACAAAGGCTTCCGTCTTTTTCTTTATTACTCACTTCTGATGCCCAATTATCATTACTAGGAATCAGGGACTCCTTGTCTGCTACAGTCTGGCTTTCCTGCAAGAGCAAAGGAATAGCTTGGCCTTCAAACCAGTTAGGCCTAAACCTCCATCGCCAGAATTTATAAAAAAAAAAAAAAAAAAGTTTTAAAAATGATGTAGAACCAGCTATACGTTTGTTCAATCAATACCATTTTTTTCCATTCGTAAAGCTTGATGTATTATCTCCTACATACCGACAACACTTTTTGAAAGAGTGCTTCATTAATTTTTTTTAAATTCATTTTGTTAACATTGCATCGAAAATCCATGCTATTTTCACCCAGACCACAAAACATGCTGGAACCACCCAGGGGCTGTTCTATCCAAGGGATCTTTCCAGTTTTTGTTTGCTTAACCTAAACGAAAAAATAAGGTGACTCTTGGGCAAGTAGTTTTGCTGCTAGAATTTATTTTTCTTTTGGTCCTAATGTTATTCCTATGGGCTATTGTCCAAGGGCCCCCAGAGGTCTGAAAGCTGGTAATGTTATTATTTTTTTTTCGTACAATTACATTACCGAAAGGATTAAGATTTTTGGAAACAAAGTGCAGTAATGCGAGAATACGATCCATAGTGGTGTCACCTTTTCGTAATGAAGCAGAATATTTTTGCTGGTACAATCTGTTTGAAGCAAAGGACATAGGCTTGACTGTTTTTGTCACCCCCTAAATTCCATCACTTTAAAGGGATATACCTCCCAGCGCCATTTTTCTCGATTCACCACGTCAAGTAAGCCCTAAAAGTTTATTTCCGTACCGTTAGTCAATCCCTTGGTAAAAAGCCTTTTTTAAATGTGGCGTCTAGGAAATTTTCTGTGGAATAATTCTTAAAGGGCGATTACATCCATTTTGACATGCATGTTTTGACTTTTGGATCACTTACACAATAACTAAACACAAGAATTGCGG